>JAMZAV010009194.1:0-25821 GCA_024449915.1 Sweltsa coloradensis | reverse complement strand
ATGGTATTCGTTTTTTGCACAATATGTGCCTCCTTTCCCATTTCTCAGTTTTTTCTAATGCAATGTCGAAATCTTTGATTGCTCTGCCTCATGGTAGAGGAGATGAATAAATTTTCACCTTGAGCAAATTGCAACAGAAATGGTTCTTTTTGCGTCGAATTCATAAAAAAATCCTATTAACATACTCAAAGTCTCGGAAATCTGAGGTGTCGAAATTTATCAAATTTGCATATAAAGTTTAATAAGGCATATGAATTAAAATTAATTGTTATTCGAAATACCAAACTTTTTTGTGAATACTGTCAAAAGTCCAATTGTGATGTAATAATTTGTTTTAGCTGACATTTTTTCTTTGTACATTCCGTTAGTTAATTAAATTAATGAAACTTTTAATTGCGACGAATAAAATTGGAAATGTCAACTAACAGAAATATTGGATCGTCAAACTAAGTAAACTAGACGATATTTAAAATCAAACAAGTAAGAAACACTCACAAATATACATTTAATGCAACTAATTGATAAACAAATATGTTTCCATAAAAAATGTATTATTTTTATTATTGTATGAACGTCTGGAGTTTTCGATTCTATGTAATTCCACAACTGAAATAATTCCATGGCCTAAGAGAATGAAACACACATACAAAACTTGTAGACATACAGCCAAACCCTTACACCCTCAAAAGGAATGAGATCTAAAAAAGGCCAAGCTCATCTACCCTTCCACACTAAACGTACAGTGGTCCCATGAACAGCATCCTCGAAAAGCTTGGCAAAATAGAATTTGCGTTATATAATTTAACGTAATAGTTTACCAAGTTCTTTTTTTTCTAATTAATTTAAACGTATAACATGCAAATTCTATTTTGCCAAGCTTTTTCGAGGATGCTGTTATGGGACCTGTACGTTTATGTGAAAGGGTAGATGAGCTTGGGCCCTTTTTTTAGATCTCATTCCTTTTGAGTGTGTAAGGTTTGGCTGTATTTCTACAAGTTTTTGTTATGTGTGTGATCTCCATTACTTTTTCAAGTTCCATACAAAATTATTTGCTAAATATAATTTTTATCAAGTTTGATTTAAATTCTATGTATTAGCGTAACAATATAGGATTAAAAATATCTAGACCGATTCATGTACATCCTGGGTATGGTGGTATACCATGGTATAACGAACGGTATAAGGACTGGACCCCCCAATTCTTGAGTTTCGCGTGGGAGATGAGTTGAAAACCGCATTGAAAACGAAGTCGTTTTCGTTTTCGAAGGAATTGGTATTTCTTGAACGGTATCGTGGAAACGTCATGGTTTTGTGAGTTGAAGCATTGAATATTAAACCCCTATAGTAGGCTAATTAGCAGTCTCCTATACCTCCGCCAGGCGCGAGCGTAGCAAATTGAAGACTCAACCGCCCTTTCAAGATGCCGATTGGTGTTTTTAATTTATGCTTTTTTTAATGACAATAAAGTATTTACTGGATTGTTTTGTATGGTTTTAGCTTGTGCAGCAATGGTATTAAACAAAGAAACAATACGAAGTGTTGCATAGGGAATTTTACTAATCCATTTGTGTTAAAGCTAGTATGCTTACCTGTCAACCTGGCGGCAATCTTAGAACTATTGTGGCCACAAATCGCTCCATTTGATCAACATGTAAACTGTCCATTTTAAGATGGCTTCTAATTGTACCGGAAGTGGACCACCTCCTAACTCCGCTAAACTCCAAATCATATATCACAAACTCAATGTCTCTGGTTAAAAGAGTAATCCACGCACATCCAAACACTTTAAAAGATTTGCGTATAGCAAGAGCTCGAAAAAGTTCTATAATTTATTCCTAGATGGCAGTGACTTCATAAACGCTGGCCAATCGAAAAGACAAGTTTGTATGAAATGATTTGATTGTTGCAATTATGTAAACAAACAGTTGAGCAAGTTCATAATCAAAACAATGTTGTGCTGACATAGGGTTGGCTAGGCCTTGTCAAACATGTAATGTAAGTATGAATTTTACTAGTCCTATAGCCAAATGGAACTTAAGAACCTCACGTTTGCATTATAAATAATTTTCCCATCGGGGCCTAGGCCAGGGACGGTTTCTGATTTGTTTTATGAAAGTATAATGACAACCTTTTCTCGTTCCACACAAGAAAAAAATTTTAAATGTCCCGCTATTTTGTTTACCGTATCGCACTTTCCCGCCTAACTCTGCTTATACCGTCAACAAAGTGTCAAGTCCTATGGTTTACTTGTTGATTGTATTCCAAGTGTTTAAGGCTTATTTAAAACCTTTATTTGGAAAGCCTTCCAACAAACTTTTTTCCACTTTTTTTTTTCAAAAGAGACTATCATTCTATAACTTAATGTCCATGTAAATATGAACATTGTATCCCACCCGTCCTGGTCGAATCGCGGGCCGACGTATTAGATGTGAGCAGTAGTAGGCAGTAGTAGGCAGTAGTAGGCAGTACTAACATACCGTAAAGTGATTTGAGCATGGTTCAAGCCATTTTTTCACCGAAGAAGGAATAATCGTACCCCAATAAATTTGGCATGTGTTTTCAGGTACCTAAAATTCCCAATCCCCTCGATTGTGATAGTTTTCAAGTTACATCACGTAACATGACGGCTGGGTAACACCTCGAAATCACCC
The DNA here is from genome assembly GCA_024449915.1 of Sweltsa coloradensis. Taxonomy (NCBI): domain Eukaryota; kingdom Metazoa; phylum Arthropoda; class Insecta; order Plecoptera; family Chloroperlidae; genus Sweltsa; species Sweltsa coloradensis. The sequence goes on along the minus strand of JAMZAV010009194.1, from coordinate 23,170 downwards.
CAACTCTGCATTTTGGTGTATAAGGTGCTTGGTGTGTAGTCGCACCGCGGCTTGGCTGCGGCCCGGGCCCTAACGGGCACCTATATAACGACCCGAAAACACAATTCATCCTCTACCTTAGGCCTCTCCTAATTATGCAATTATGAGTGATTAATTTATTACTTTTAAATTAATAAAAACTAGGGAACAAAAAAAAAAAAAAACGCCTGTTAAGTCCCCCCGCGTTGTTGGATGACGTAATTGGTGCATTGAGCTGCCATGTGCTTGCGGAATTTTCTTGTTGTTCTTTGAAAGAATTATTCCTATCCGAAGATTTTTTTTAAATTAAATTAATTTAAATTAAATAACAAATTAACTTTATTTTTTTATTTTTTTATTTTGTTTCTTCCAAATCCGTAATTTTAAAAAAAATCGTAAAATTGCGATTTTTCCTAAGAAATTAATTATTCGATTCGCTCAAATTTGTACACGAATTTAATTAATTTAAATAAAAATATAAGTGTTTTATGTGACAAAAAATCATTACAATAGTATACAAAAAAGAATTAGGTTGATAAGTTCCAAAGATTGTTTTTTTTCAAAAGAAACGGTAAATTTTGATTTTCATGAGAAAATAATTTTTTCGATTCCGCTCAAAATTTCACACGAATATCTACATTTCTGAGATTAAAGGTTCTGTGAAAAAATCATTAAAATCGATTAAAATGTAGTTGTTTATAATCGGAATACACTTTTTTTAAATCAAAAAATCGTAAAATGCAATTTTCATAAGAAATACTTTTTCGATTTGCCTCCACAAAAACTTGGCAGTTCTAAGTTCAGAGATTTTCGAAGGCATCCATAAAATTTCATCGCAATTGGAGTATCGGTTTTAGCCGGAATCGTGTTAACAAACTCACAAAAATACAACAAACAAAAAAAAAACGAAAAAATCGTAAAATTGCGATTTTTAGAAAATAATTTTTGCGATCGATTTTTTAACTGTGGGCAGATTTCCAAAGTTCTCCATAATTTCAGTCGCATTGGCGTTCGGTTAGCCGAATCGTGCAGACACACAAAATACAGAAAAAAAAGAAAAAAACATTCCGGCTTTTTTTCTACAGTGTAGTGGAAATGGAATCTTCAGATACGCATCGCTTTACGCTCATCACTCATTTTTGTTTTTTGTTTTAATAAAATTTATTAATTCGAAAATTAAATGGAAGACTTGGATTAGATTAAAACGTGGGAGATAGCACTTTTAAAATTATTTTTCCACACGATTAAATAACATTTTTACAAAATTAATTGAATTTCAGTATCTTGACCCTATTTGTGTATTATTTGCGCTAAATATTTTGTAAAGGTTAAATATCAGATATGATTTATTGATTCTGATTGCATGCATTGCATGCATCGCCATGCAATAAAACTAGGAAAACGCTTAAGTCCCGCCGCGTTGTTGATAGAGCGTAATTGGTGCATTGAGCTGCCATGTGTTATGCGGATTTTCTGTTGTTCTGTAAAAAATTATAACTAAGTTCAAGATTTTTTTAAAATAAAATTTAATTAAAAAAAAAAAAAAACTTTTTTTTTAAATTAATCATAATTTAAAAAAAAGAAAAAAATCGAAAAATTGAGATTTTTATAAGAAAATAATTTATTCGATTTGCTCTCAACTTTCACAACCAATATCATATTCATAAAATGAGGTTCTGTGAAAAATCATTAACAAATAGGATAGCATGTAGGTGTATAAAGTAAAAAATTGTTTTAAAAAAGAAAAAAAAAACGCAAAATTCTATTTTCATGAAAAATAATTTGTTTGATTGCGCTCAAATTTCACATTCACACGAAATATTAATTCATAAATAACGGTTCTCTGAAAAGATGATTGACATCAATCAAGCGTTATGTGTTATAAGTTCGAAGAAATTTTTTTAAAATTGAAAAAAATCGTAAAATTGCGATTTTCATGAGGAAATAATTTTCGTTGCGCTCAAAAAACGTGGCAGTTCTAAGTTCAGATATTTCGAAGGCCTCCATTTACAATTTCATGGCATTGAGTATTGGTTAGCCGAAATCGTGTTAACAACACACAAAATACAAAAAGAAATAAAAAAAAGAAAAAAACATTCCGGATTTTTTCTCCAGTGTAGTGAAATGGAATCTTCGCTTCGCTCGCTACGCTTATTCCAATTATACAATACATTGGGTTTTGGGGGGGGGGGGGGGGGGGGGGGGGGGGGGCCTATTGTACTATAAACAATGATAATTTTATATAGAGACTGGACAGCCTCTTTGTTCATATTTCTCATCTCATGTTTTCAGCATTGTCCAATCGTCATCCGTCTGGCTGAGGGGAGTTGCGCTATAAAAGCTAGCCTATATGACATGACGACTTGTTTATACGGTAAAAATAATTTTTACACCTCCATTTAGTTTGTTAATGTTGTTTACCGGGCACATAACAACTATGGTTTCAGTGCCCAGAAATTCCATTAGTCGTAATGTAAACAACGTTAATCTTTATTGCATAAAGAAATTTTCGAAATTCAAAATATTCCCTTTTAACCCAATTGTTTTAAAACACACTTTCTTTTCGCACTTAACATTATGTGCATGCATCTTTTTTAAATTGTTGGAAACCGTATTACAAAACTCTATACACACTAAATAAGGCCAACAATAAAAAAGGAAGTAGGCAAATTATTAATTTTTCGTGTCACTATGCAAATATAAGTGTGGATACTAACCGTATACTATAACTAACTGGTGGACGTTAGCCAACAATATACACTTAATGTGATAATGGTCCTTAATTTATTAAATAGTAAATAGCTGTGATTACATTCATTACTAAGTTAAAAAAAAGTATTACTTTCAACGAATATTCAAATAGTTGGTCGTGTTGTTTGTTGGTCTTTTATGTATCAATATTATGGAATAATTACACAATTTATTGAAATTTGATATTTAGGCCAATGTAGTGAAAATGTGTTTTCATATCCAAGTACATTTAATTCAATGAATCCTTCCAAGTCATTCAAATCCCTTCAGTCACTTATCTACGGTTTTTTATGTGGGTGCATCATGAAATTTTAAATTAATGTGTTCGGTTCAAAACTGATACGAATCGATTTTATAGGTATTCTTTAACACTTTGTTTCCTATGTTCCAAATTCAATAATCAATAATATCGAAACTGTATCGCATACAATCAAGTTTTTATTTACTCATTTGCATGACTATCAAGCTACATAGGGGGAAAACAGTCCAATCCTTTTCTTTCAATTTGAATGATGCCTTACACGATATTTCGGCATTTCAATATAAATGTATTCTACTTAATCAATAATTTCATTAACAAACTTCTGTATTGAATTTACTGTTTCATAACGACAGTGGTGTCACGTTAGGGCCTACATGATGATGGACTTATCTAGAAATGGCAAGTACAAAACCAGTCCTAGGCAATTCTGATATATTTTTGCCTTCGTGGCTTATTCCTTAAGTAAAAATGCATATCGGGTTTGAATCACTGTCATGTATAAATAACACGCCAGGCCTTGAAATGGGCAAGTTGTTCTTGGCTGGTTCTCTACGTATAGCTTAACATAAGGCCCTTTGTTTAATGAAATCTAACATTTTATCCATTGCTATAGATTTAATTGCATTTATTGTCTACCTACTCAGTTCCAAGAACAATTAATAGACTACATTACACAATAATTGTTATTACTATGTCTGTCGCTTTCATTCCTAGGATGGCTTCAAGTCACCGTTTTCATATGCGCATAATATCACATTTGATGGATGAAAGAGTATAATTTTGCGAGTTTTAGAACTCCGGGTGAACAGGAATTTGAACCCGCGACGTCTGCATTTGTAAAGGAGTAATAACCCAAAAACAAATTAATGACTGGCCACACTAATAGATAATAAAACAAAATACATTATGATTTTGTTAGATGCCTCCCATGATACCGGTTGTATTTTACAAAACACCGTTTGCGAGTATTTTCATTTTTTATATAAGATTAATTCATAGACATTGCTTATCATTATCCATTACAAAAACCGTAAATTTGCCATTTTAACATGAAATGTTTACTTTGCTCTTGCTGTATAATTTGTGTAGTTGATAGGATTATATTTGATATTCGCCAAGATTCTATTTATCAACGTATTTAACATTTTAGTTAATTCAATTAAAAAAAGTTATTTTCATTTCTTAAGGTTTGAATACCTCTTCTCACTTATAACAAATAAGTTAATCTATCAGCATACAAGTACTAGTTCAGCTGTTATTTGTAAGATATAATCCAGTATTAATTACAAAATAACATCTGAACTATGCTACTTGTATGCTGATATAGCTTACCTTATTTGTTATTAATGAGATGATGGTATTCCAAACCTTAAGAATTGAAAATAACTTTTTAATTATGAAAGTTTTACATGCAAAGTTGGATCAATTTCGACACCTTAGATTTTCCGAGAGTATTTTTTTCTGAGTCCGATGCAAAAAGAACCATTTCTGTTTCAATTTGTTGAAGGTCAGGGCTATTTTTCCCCATTCATTCATCTTTGGGTTGGCGGTCGGAACTCGCCTTTCAATTTACCTAAGTTGTCTGACCGTGGCACCACCTGTCACTGTATTGTCCCTACAAAGATTTTGACACAATATTGTGTGTCCTCTGCTGCCAACAAATTGCTGTATTGCTCAAGTGACAAGCCAACCCTGCAGTCCCCGACGCAATCGACAGTGCGATAATTAGAGCCCCCCGCTTTTTTTCGTAAGAAATTTGTTTTTATACCGAAATTAATGATTTTTAAGTGCAAAAAATACAAATATGTCTGTATTAATTTCCTGAAAACTCTATTTATTCCACTACAAATGGTGAAATGACGCTAATTAGCACCTTGTCCAAAGCATTTGTAATGTCAACTGCAGAAATATTAATTTTCATCGTATTGAATTGAAAATATTACGTTATTAAATTTGCATTTAACTGACACTACACTGCATCAATATTGTAAGTCCCGCTCCTAACGCTGTATCAAAGTAAAGTATTGCTTTTTAAGATTAATATTTTAACCAAATTGTACTTTATTTACCGAAATATGCATATTTTTTGTCCATTTATAACACGAATTAGGAATTTTAATTCACGAAATTCATAAGTTTTTATTTACCATTTAATCTTGCCTTAACGATAATCATTCAAAGATCGATATATTTAATAGGAATATACAATCAGTTGGTATTGGACATTGCGAACAAACCCCGGATCAACGCCAGAATCAACATGCCAGGCGCTAGGAGGGGGGGGGGGGACTGGGGGGAGTCCCCCCCCCACTTTTTACCGTGACCCCCTTACTTCAGAATCTTAGAATTTCGTCCTCGCCGTAAATCCGCACGGAAACAAATTCTGAATATCGAGTTTTAGTGATAAGATAAACTTTAAAAGTGATTTTAATATCCATTATAATTCTGATAATGACTTGTGGTTTTGGCACGTCTGAAGTGTATTCTCGCACTTCCCTTTCCTTACCTTTATACCTCCTTACGAGTATACCACAATTTCGACAATCCTATTCTATTGTTGGACGTGATAAATGATAAGCCTATGCAATATTCAATGGTTGTAGCATGCACTGTCTATCTCTTAACTATTTCCAATTTTTATTTATAGTTTATAGTTTTTACTGTACAAAAAAAAAAAATTAATGTTGGTATTGCATTCAGCCCACGATTTTTTTTTCTAGAACGCACCAACACACTAAAAACCTAATTTTCAAAATTTTTCGCCTGCGGCGCTGTAGGTGGGGGCTCGCGCCCCAAACCCCCCTTGCTTAGCATCAGATTTAGTTGTTAGCTCATCAACTCACACTCGGTTCTTGTTAGAGGATTTGTAATAACTGGTACACTTGACAGGCAAAAGTTCTAATCAATCGCGAAAAAAATTTTGTGAATTATGATATGGAATTTCTAATCAATTATGTGTGTAAAAACTTCTTTCCAAATAATAATCATAACACATAAGAATCGACCCAAACACCAACATCCTGTTGCTGGTGCCCCCTATAACCGTATGCTTTTAGGGTGGACGTTGTCGTGACGTGACTTGTTTTTTCCCGTTAATTTGAAGGTAAATTTAGGGAATCCATCTGTTCTCTACACTCGGAGAACGGATGTAAATCAATGGTCGGACAGAAACCCTTGTTTACATTCCTCGTTCAGTCGTCACCTCGTGCACTGTCTTCCATGGTACTACTACTGTCCAGTTGTCTCTTTCCATCTCTCTTACCTGAATCAGTCGGTGTGTCATTTCATCATCAAAAAAGGACGAAGATTCAATCGCAATAATTGTTCAATGATTATATGATTATAAAATTCCCTTCCACTTTGGCTTCGGTACAAGGTATAGAATTTCGGATGATTAGTACTCATTGTCATTGTTATTATAAAAGGATCCTTGATTACATACTTTCTAAAAACACTTATCAATACGTAATCAATGAAATCTCTGTTCAGTGTTGTCAGAAAATACATGTAAATATCAAAATATGCGTATTTAGCCCCCAATGAGACAAGATTGTGATCTTACTCTCATTACAAGTGAAACGTTATATTCACATACAACTTTATTATATAGAATGCTGAAGGAATCATCTATTTTGTCCGTTACAAAAAAGTAACTTTTCAATAATTATTTAATTCGTCGGCGATTGTTATATTGACAGATCGATGAAGGTAGCAGTGTGGATGATAAAAACGGTTGTAAAATAAATTGATGTGTTGTAAGTTTTGCACACAAAGAGATATTTATAATGGCGCAGCCCTCTTACACAGGAAATCTCTTATTCTTCTATGTCATTACATACAATATCCTTTTTGTGCTACTCAACCGCTCCCCCGTGGGGAGCGTTGATTTGAGATGCAGCCTCCATTCACAGACGTCTGAGAAGTTGCCTACCTTACGGGCCCCACTTTCACCAACCACATTCAAACGCCGGCGTAGTTTTGACCAGTAGCGCCCTACCTAGCGGATTTTGCTTGAAAACTAAAAGGGAAAACCTGGCCCTAACACTGCTTTTGTTCTTGAAGAAGTCATTTTTATAGAATCTTTTTGTCAGGCTGTAATAACATGCACCGCAGTGACCAAGGTGGTATCGAATATTGCACGACCAAGTTATAATAATTATAATTTTTGTAGGAAGCCTACCCAGGTGCATTCATGCCCCTCTTCAGAACTATGGTTGTTGCGATAGGACAAATTGTGAACGGAATGTACGAGGGCTAATTTAAGATGACTCAATACCTTGCATTAACAGTAAATACTGGGAAACCTCGGAAAAAACCTTCAGCGTCGTATTACCGGTCCTCGACGGAATTGAACCAGGACCTCCCGAATTCAAGTCGAGCGCTACGCTCGAGCCAACACTGTCGTTAATGCACGACCAAAGTTCCCCTAATTCCGTTGGGATATTGAGTAAACCTGCAATCTTTACTCGTATTTCGTACTGGAAATGTTTTCCATAGTTGTAATGCATTCAAAACACGTTTGAATCAGTTGTTTTGAAAGGGGGTAGTCACTAAAACATACTTTGAAGATAAAAGAGAAAAACTTTTCTTGGTTTTAAATAATTGTAAGTACATGCTTCAAAACTTGTACTTATTTTAAAACGTCATAAATTAGGTATTACTAGGAAGCTTCGCAAACGCTTTTTAGGCGCGTTGTTGGATGAGCGTAATGTTTTATTTATCGATAAGAGTGTAAAATTGCGATTTTCATTAAACATTATTTTTCGATGCGGTTTTTTTTCGATTGTTTTTTTGTTAATAATATTAAATTTCGTAAAGTAATAATAATAATAATAATAATAATAATAATAATAATAATAATAATAATAATAATAATAATAATAATAATTATTATTATTATTATTATTTTAATAATAATTATAATTATAATAATATAATAATAATAAAAGTTTAATTAATAGGGTTTTGAGTGTCAAATGAGGCCATAATGCACCACTCAACCACTCAAATTATGTAAGAATTACACACAGGAAGCATTTGATTAATTTTGCTTAATTTTGCTGTCAAGTAAGTAATATTATTATATATATATTAAAATTATTATCATAATAATGACTTACTAATTTTATAATTTATTATTTTCTATTATTAAGGATGAATGTAAATCATGAATTGGAGTTGAATTTTTGTTCGGATTAAAATAATTGGTGAATTTTGTTTGAAACAAGTGGAGAAAAAGTCGTTGAAATAAATAGGATATCAATAAAATTGTTATTTCAAGTAGGTGTGTCCATCATAATAAATTTACATAACTGACAGACTTGGTCCAATGTAGATATTATAAAGTGTCTAATTATTTAAGCTTTTAAGGGAGTCGGCAACACGCGTAGCGCACACCCTCCAGCTTCGCTGTGGCCGCAACACTTTTGTACTCAACGTGTGGCAGGCATTTGGCCTATGCTGGTCAGCCGCGAAATCACAGAGGTGGAATATGTTTTCAGATTGAGTAATAGCTCGACAAAGATGTCCAATGCACGCATGTCCCAGTAATGCTGCATGCTCCGATGAATGCATGTCCAAATGAACGCATTTCCAGATGGATACATGTCCGATGGATGCATGTCCCAAATGAATCGCATGTCCATATAGACGCATGTCAGTAGAGCATGTTCCAGTTGAATCGCATGTCCCCATTTAAACGCAGTCCCTATGGGTGCATGTCCAAGATGAACGCATGTCCAAGATGGATGCATGTCCAGTGATGAATGCATGTCCGATGGATGCATGTCCAGAGAAACGCATGTCCAATGGATGCTGTCCAGAGAATGCATGTCCCAGATGGACGCTGCAGTTGAAGCATGTCCATTGGCGTCTGTCCAGTTGGACCAGTTGTCCCAGTTGGACTCAGCCGTACAGCGAGACCCCTCGATTTACTTGTGACGCCGGGTGTACGTGTGAATGGAATAAAAAATAAAATAAACTTTTGGAGAGCAAACATGATATTGGTAAATTGCCTATGGGACACTCTACTAGCAGGCATCTAAAATTTTACCTTAAGAATAACATTTATTTAATTGGATGAGCGTAGCGAGCGGAGCGAAGATTCCATTCTACTACACTGAAGAAAAAATCCGGATTGTCTTTTTCTCTTTTCTTTTTTTTTTCTTTGCTGTATTTTTGTGTGGTTTGTCCACACTATTCCGGCTAACCATACTCCAATTGCCGCATTAAATTTTCTGGAGGCTTCGGAATTTTTAACTTGGAAACTGCCAATGTTGTTGAGTCGCAATCGAATTATTTCTTATGAAATCGCAATTTACGATTTTTTCAGATTTTTTAACTAAATTCTTTGGACTTAATAACACCTACATGCTCTATTCGATTGTAATGATGTTTTTCACAGAACCTTTATTTAGGAATTAAAATAGTCGTGTGAAAATTTGAGTGCAATCGAAAAATTATTTCTCATGAAAATCGATCTCTTTAAGGGTTTTTTCTTTTTTAAACAATTTCTTCACTTATAACACTCTGCTTTAATCAATTGTATGATTTTTCATCAGAACCTTAATTTTATTGAATTAATATATTCGTGTTAAATTTTAGCGCAATCAAATATATATATTTCTTATGAAAATCCCAATTTTACGATTTTTTCTTTTTTTAAAATTACGATTAATTTAAAAAAATAAAGTATTTTTTTTATTGAATTTAATTTAATTTAAAAAAAAATCGACTTAGTAATGATTTTTTCACAGAACAACAGAAAATTCGCATACACATGGCAGCTCAATGCCCCAATTACGCTCATCCAACAACGCGCCTGAAAAAGCGTTTGCGAAGCTTCCTAGTATAATTTATTGCTAAACTTGTTCGTCTCTTGTTTCCGTCTTATTGTGTCTCTGAGATGAGGGTAGGTATAGGTCTGCATTTAAAATAATATAATGGTAACCTACCTATCAATTAATATAATTTAAATAAAAACTATTGATTAAAATTAAACTACATGTTTTTCACACCTCTCGAAAGAGATAAGGTTTTAGTTATTTTGATGCATATTTATGTATAGGCCTATATATTCATATATATATTTTTTGAGAACGGACCAGGTACTACTATAGGGAACTAAAAATAAGTCTTGTGTTTAAATACAGTGGGAGTGAAGTGGTTTGAATCTTATACCGCATTATCGTAAGAGCGTTGTTGTTATCGTCAGAAACATGGGCAAGTTTCCCAGGAGAAATTTCAAACAAAAAGTCATCACCGTTGAGTTTCGATGCGGTTTCCACGCGTATCAGGTTACTGTTGACGCCTCAGGAAGTGCGTTACGTTGCGCTTGTGTGTTGCTGTAATTTTCTGTGTCATCATGTATTTGTATTATGTTACATATTGAAACTTGAATGTAGTGAAAATATACATATTTATATGGAATTGTTTGGGAAATAATCGCTGATTTATAATTACATTTTTACTACCATTAAACTTAAGAATTTTACTCAGAGAATTAAACCCGTAATATAGGGTGCAATATTCCCATCTTCAAGTAAATTAGGTATGTTGCAGATAAGACAATTGTGAAGGGATGTCCGGGACTCAATCCCTTGCATTCGCATTAACGACTGAGGAAAACCTCGGGAAAAACCTTCATTCAGGATTGCCAGTCTCGACGAGATTCAGACCAGAGACATCCAGAATAAGCGTCAAGCCAACACTGTCGGTTTTTATACTTATATTGAATAACTTCACTTTGCTGCCGAAAGGTCTGCTTATGAGTGTGCTAGACTCAAGAGAAAGTCGTTCTCACCGATCTTATCGGTCATCACACGTCCGTGAATGACTGAACGAATGAACGGTTCTGTCCGTGACAAGTTGTCAACGCTGATAACACACTTCGCACGCCACGACGATATTATCACCGGGTTATAGCAAGAGGCGATAACAATTAATGTGAAATACAATCATACTTCGCTTCGTCGTGACTAATGGCAATGTGTCGGTCGCATTAGCCCCGTATCCTCATTTTCTATACGTCACGTTCGTCTACGTTGATATTAACTCGATCTCCGGTTGAGGCTCTGGTTTTAATGCTCTAATCTATGACGTTGATTGTTGACAAGTCGCATCCATCAGAACACAAGACGTAAGGGATGTTTATTTGCCATTTCTGAAATACAGCGGAAACGTATCATAGTACAGAAAGAAAGTAATTTATAAATCTTTTGGTCTTGGCACGCCTTTTGATGAACGCCAATGTTCAAAATGGTTGGTTCGAGATGTCACATAATTAATTGAAAAATACGATTTCAATTTTTTTTTAAATGTTTAATTATTTGGGAAGATAAGTTAAAATGTCACCTGATTTGTTGCATACAATGTATTACACCCCTTGGACGAGAATTAAACACGACATTTTCCAAATTTTGTGCAAAACCAATAGCGCAAATAATTAATTATTTATTTCCACATCCACACCATTGCTCAAAATCAATTTTGAATAGAAAATACAGAATAGGTTCCTCAATTCCTAGCTCGAACAAGCCTTATGTATATTATCCGGAATTACAAACGTAAGAAAATCTTGTTTATCTTTCAGGAATGTTCTAAACAAAGATCCGCTTTCAGTGCGTCATGTGTTATTCAAAACACACAGCGTTTCCTTTTAAACTTCCCTCCGTTCCACTTTCAAGAGCACGCAACGTTATTCAGTGAGTTCGGTTTACTATACAACTCTCCGTTGCTTTGTCGTCGGATGAGCAACATTAAAACATTCTTTATTCTGATACCTTGACTCCGTTGTAGGGCCTTATGGATTCATTCATACCATGGATAGTTTCTTACTGTTTTACGCTCTGTGAATAAAGGTGACAGCCTGACATCCCACACATAATGTGAGTAAATGTACGTAAATAAACTTAATTCTATGATTACAAGCGACGTCCACCAAACTGTAAAATTTGCAATTTTAATATACACTCGATGTTCACAGTCAAATTAGGCCCTGTTATGCAAAATAATACAGCGTATGTACAGCTATTAATGTAATCATTAATAATGTTACTGTTGTACTTTATTCATGTTATGTAAAGTTCATTTTCACAGTGACTGGTGACGGTGGTTATTATTATATTAACCATTTATCAGACAGGTATGTTAGGAGTGCGATGTTCTTACAGGCATAAATATTATTATATTCGGGTCAGGTCTATACATTACAAAACACGGACATTCGTTCATGCCCATCAACATTCATTTTATGTAAAGTCAAATAAATTTTGACAATTTCTGAATTGAAGTTAAATTGCACAGCGGCAAAACATTAATTTTGTTTACGGTGACCATCTTATTTAAATATTTCAACACATACTTTCTGCTTACATTGTATCAACACTATACATGTGTATAATTTGTTTTATATTATTATCTATGTATGCAATGCACATCTTAATATTATCGATCACTTTTAGAACAGAAATAAAATAACTCCTGCACCGATTATTGTGTCGGGAAGTTCTGAAATGTGGTTTCAATTAATTAAAAATGTTACTAATTTAACAGTGTGTAGATCGATGCTATTTCAAGTATGTGGACTTAATCGATAGTATGACTATTTGATTACTTTTTTAGTAGCAAAATGTTTGTCAAGTTTGCAAATAATTGAACTTGCTACACAGGAAGATGATTTGTACGACTTGACTTTGTGTAAAGCTTGACTCCTTTGAATCTCTTTGGTAAGACCGTAAGGCACAGGAATATGGTTTTGCTATGTAAATCAGCTTTTCAAGTGAATAACATAAAATTGCATACATTTAGTTAAAGGGGTAGTCACTCGTTTAACTCAAAAAAATATTTTATTCAGGCTAAGTTATGAATTTAGAAATTAACAGAAAAATTATTGGGTCCACCATGACCCGATTTTTTTTGTCAAACTTGGTATTTTTTTAGCTAGGTCCCATCGGCTAAAATCTCCCATAATATAAATAACATGGGGACGGTCTTTATGCCCCGTGACTTTGGAGGTTCCCCCCCCCCCCCCCCCCACACACACAAAAAAAATGTTGTGTTTTATAGACGAACTCTACAGCCTTTTCTGTAAATCCTCTTTATATTGCCTTGACGTACTAGATAGATTTAATTATAGTGCCCCATCATCGTTCAAACCACACAATCACCACGATACGATCACCTATTTATGGATTACAATCCATATCATCCACCAATAAGGCAGTATAGCTTAAGTTAATTTATTATACAAGGGTTCAAATCAATTAATGAATGGTCCTCATAGGCCCGATTTTTGCATTCTATCTATTGCTCAATTACCTTGTAATTATAAGTTTTTAGACAAATAATAAATAAATATGTAGGTCTCTACTTTTGAGTTGCTCATTGTTCGCTCGTCGATGGTGTCGGCGCCTACAGGGTATGGCTTGGTCGGCTTTAATTTTAATGTCCCCCACTGAAAATCAGTTCTGTAACTGAGTGGGTATTCTATAGACGAATTTATTTTTATTTGTATTTATTTAACTATTTATTATTATTTAATTAATTTATTTACTCATCAAAAAACACCAAGAGATAACTATTTGTTTAGTTAGACGACGGGCAGGGCAAACCAAAGGTGGTTAAAGGTACTTTAAGAGAGTGCGAGGACGCGAGAGGAGGTAGCCTGCGTGAAGACGTTGCACGTAAGCCCCTGAGATGGAATCTAATAGGACGCTGAGACCGCCGACGCAGCCGACGCCGGTTTCAAAGTAGACATCTTCATTCTGCGTCATCGTAGCAAGCCACGCGATGCGACGGACCCGTCTGCTGCAGACATCCTCCAATGAAGGGTGCCAGCACTGGGGCCGCGTATTCGAAGTGGGGGCGGATGAAAGTATTATATGTGTGCCGTAGTACGCAAGCTGCAGCCAGAAAGTATTCCCCGAAGCATCCCGAGTAACATTTCCTCCCCCCCCCCCCCTACAAAAGTTTTAACATTCACCATTCATGATACGGCACAATGGGAGAACAAGCAAAGCTCGTTCACATTTTCATATTTTAGTGGTAAGTTAAGCCGTCGCTGGCACCCAAAATATCAAAATACGGCACATTATTTTATTTTAGAATACTACTTGTAGTCTTCTTCGACTAACTACTGATTAAGTAGCTTCGATCCCCTCTTGGTACTCCCGTAGCAGTGCTTGATTTAACATCATAATTAGAAACTATAATTATTTTGTTTGTTTAATTTTCATACTTCTATACATTTTTATAAGCGTTTGAAATGTGAAATCAACGTCTAAATCTCGAAAGTTTATTACATTATTCTGAAAGAAAACCTATCCAAGCAAATTATTTTAATTGTATTCCTATTAGATTTGCCTGCAATCTTTTAAACATAAAAGTTCAAATTTGAATATTCAAATTGAATAATCGCTTCCAAATCATTAAAGGGAACAACTTTTGCTATTCGTTCCAAAAAGTTGTTTAATTACTTTGAAAGTTTTAAAGCTCTTCAAAACTAATCATCCCTCGCGTCTCGTAGCATTATGGGCGGAGGGCGGTCTAAATGGAGCCCGTCATCTCCTGCCCGCCTACAAGTACACGATGCTAGAGGGAGTTCTCATGTATCCGCTCGCTCTTTCTCTCTCTGCACGACAGATAATACTACGCTGAACTGGCAGCAAAGTGCAGTGCTGCCATTTTTTATTTTTTTTCTATATTATGTCAAGTCTATTCCCTCTTTTCCAATTCCTGTCAGAATATGTTTTATAAGAATTGTGAGAATGTTGGTATACTCAACGCATACATAGCGGCCAAGGGAGTTACAATTCCTTCGTGACGGAAGTGTATTGGTTTCTTTTATGTGAAAGTACAGGGCCGATATTCGATCTTAGCACCAATATTGTTGCACCTAAAACAAAATGGACGCTAATGCTGATGCAAAGGTCACTTTCAATATGGCGGATGACTGGTGATGTAAATTCCATATGTTCCTCAAATGTTGTGCAGACGATCTCCATCGAGATTTGTAATTCCATATTTATTTGAATTGTGTGAATATGCATTTTGCGTAATTGAATAAATTACATTGTAAGATGAACGTAAACATAGTGTTCAAGCTCTTTTCGATCCGTTAACATACATCAATACTTCTAACATTACCGACAGTGTTGGCTCGGGCGCTAAGCGCTCGACTCTGACTCGGGAGGTCCCGGGTTCGAATCCCGTCGAGACCGGCAATCCTGACTGAAGGTTTTTTCCGAGGTTTTCCTCAGTCGTTAAGGCGAATGCAAGGGATTGAGTCCTCCTAAACAGCCCTCGGACATCCCTTCTCAATTTCCTATCCGCACATACCTAGTTCACCTGAAGAGGGGCTATTTGCACCCTATAACAGGTTTCCCACGATAGAAATTTAAAAAATTTAATTCTAAAATTGTTATCAAACTTTTTTTTTAGTTTAATTTCTAGCGGCAGTTCCTGAAGATGGCAACAATATGTACCCCAAATTGTTATTAACTTACTAAAGGTGCGCATAACTTATTCCTCTAGCTCTATTATAATTGTCCATTCTCTTATATATAAATATTATCCACGAATTAAACAACCCAATTCTCACACGTGGTTACACAGTGTAATATTAAATGGTTTAATCTAACTTTAAACTTAAAGATTATACTATTACTATCATTTATAAAAGTTTGGGTTTAAAGAAATTTGTTATTTGCGACTTATATCTTAGTTCTGTTAAATAGCTTAACAACTTCTTTCAAAGTAAAATTATTAAATAGTATTTAGGAGTCTACATTCTTGTAAAATGCTAGTTGGATTAATTTTGTATTTATTTATTTATCTATAACGTCTATCCTATTCAGTTACAAAAGAGGACAACTAAATTAATCTAACTAGGAAAACGCTCAAGTCCCGCCGCGTTGTTGGATGAGCGTAATTGGTGTATTGAGCTGCCATGTGTTATGCGGATTTTCTGTTGTTCTGTAAAAAAATTATTACTAAGTTATAGATTTTTTTTAAATTAAATTAAATTAAATAAAAAATAAACTTAATTTAAAAAAAAAATTAATCATAATTTGAAAAAAAGAAAAAAATTGAAAAATAGCGATTTTTATAAGAAATAATTATTCGATTGCTCTCAAATTTCACACGAATATATAAATTCATAAAATTAAGGTTCTATGAAAAAATCATTACAATAGGACAAAGCATGTAGGTGTTTTAAGTCAAAAAATTGTTTTAAATAAGAAAAAACCCGCAAAATTTCTATTTTCATGAAAAATAATTTTTAGATTGCGCTCAAATTTCACACGAATATCTTTATTCATAAAATTAAGGTTCTGTAAATAAATAATTGAAATCGGATGAAGCATGTAGGTGTTATAAGTCGAAGAAATGTTTAAAAAATCGAAAAAAATCGTAAAATTGCGATTTTCATGAGAAATAAATTTTCGATTGCTCTCAAAAACGTGGCAGTTCTAAGTTAAGAGAGTTCGAAGGCCTCCATAAAATTTTATGGCAATTGGAGTATTGGTTTAGCCGGAATCGTGTTAACAAACACACAAAAATACAAAAAAAAAAACATTCCGGATTTTTTTCTCCAGTGTAGTGAAATGGAATCTTCGCTTCGCTCGCTACGCTCATCCAATGAATCGCCGACATTTTTAAACTAGGAAGCTTAGCAAACGCTTTTTCAGGCGCATTGTTCGATGAGCGTAATTTTTTACTAGGAAAACGCTTAAGTCCCGCCGCGTTGTTGGATGAGCGTAATTGGTGCATTGAGCTGCATTGTGTTACGCGGATTTTCTGTTGTGTGAAAAAATTATTTTAGTCGAAGATTTTTTAAAATTAAATTAAATAAAATTAAAAATTAACTTAATTTTTTTAATAAATAGCAATTTTTACGTAATTTTTAAAAAAAGAAAAAAATCGTAAAATTGCAATTTTCATAAGAAATAATTATTCGATTGCGCTCAAATTTAACACGAGTATATTAATTCATAAAATTAAGGTTCTATGAAAAAATCATTACAATAGGATAAAGCATGTAGGTGTTAAAAGTCAAAGAATTGTTTTAACTAGGAAAACGCTTAAGTCCCGCCGCGTTGTTGGATGAGCGTAATTGGTGCATTGAGCTACCATGTGTTATGTGGATTTTCTGTTGTTCTGTAAAAAAATCATTCCTAAGTTGAAGATTTTTTTAAAATTAATTTAAATTAAATAAAAAATAAACTTTAATCTTTAATTTTTTTAATTAATCGTAATTTTAAAAAAGAAAAAAAATCGTAAATTTTCGATTTTCATAAGAAATAGTTATTCGATTGTGCTCAAATTTCACAAGAATATATTAATTGATAAAATTAAGGTTCTGTAAAAAATCATTACAATCGGATAAAGCATGTAGGTGTTAAAAGTCAAAGAATTGTTTTAAAAAAGAAAAAACACGTAAAATTTTTGATTTTTATACGAAATAATTTTTCGATTGCCCTCAAATTTTACACGAATATCTTAATTCATAAAATAAAGGTTCTGTGCAAAAATCATTAAAATCGGATAAAGCATGTAGGTGTTATAAGTCGAAGGATTTTTTTTTAAAATCGAAAAAAATCGTAAAATTGCGATTTTGATGAGAAATAATTTTTTGATTGTGCTCAAAAACGTGGCAGTTCTAAGTTCAGAGATTTCGAAGACCTCCATAAAATTTCATCGCAATCGGAGTATCGGTTTAGCCGGAATCGTGTTAACAAACAGACAAAACTACATAAAAAAAAAAGAAAAAAAAAAAAAACATTCCGGATTTTTTTTTCCAGTGTAGTGAAATGGAATCTTCGCTCCACTCGCTACGCTCGCTACGCTCATCCAAAAAAGAAAAAACCCATAAAAATTCGATTTTCATGAGAAATAGTTTTTTGATGACGCTCAAATTTCACACGAATATCATGAAATCAAGGTTCTGTTAAAAAATCATTACAATCGAATAAAGCATGTAAGTATTATAAGTCGAAGAAATTTTTTAAAAATCGAAAAAAATCGTAAAATTGCGTTTTTTATAAGAAAACATTTTCCGATTGCGCTCAAAAACGTGGCAGTTCTAAGTTCAAAGATTTCGAAGGCCTCCATTAAATTTCATCGCAATCGGAGTATTGGTTTAGCCGGAATCGTGTTAACAAACACACAAAAATACAAAGAAAAAAGAAAAAAAAAACATTCCGGATTTTTTTCTCCAGTGTAGTGAAATGGAATCTTCGCTTCGCTCGCTTCGCTCGCTACGCTCATCCAATTACATAGATGCAGACACAACAATGAACTACAGTTTAGTAAATATTTGAAATAGTAACATTACAACAAAAATGCATTAAAACAACAATTTTGATAACAAATAAAAAGAATATTAAATGCAATTAATTAATAAATCAAATATATAAAAAAGGTGTAGGAAAAAAAAAAAATATAATATATTATAAAATTATAATAATCATTGCAATTACTCCAACATGTAGCACTAAACGAAATGGACTACTTGCATTTCGTATTCAATTAGTTATTTCTGTTAAAATTTAATAAGTTGATAAACAATAAGAATAGATCATTATGTATTATTCCTAAACAAAACTAAAGCTGTTAATAGCAATATATGATGCTGTCAGAAAATTACAAAAAAATGTTATTGCATTCAAAATAACTTCAATGCATTTTTTTAAAAAAAGCTATTTTGTAGAATTTAGTGGAGATAAAGAACAGAAATTGATTTCCATCTAAATTCTGTGGTCCTCTGTTGTTGGTATTCAACATCCCCGAAAAGGTTGTTTTAACCATTGCCAACATTCATTTCGCATAGAAATCAACCTTCTTGTTAAACTTAGTCCAACTTAATAATATTTTCATGTGAAGAAAAGGTGTCGTCTGGCCCAAATGTAAATTATCAGTTGGTGATATCTATTAAATATGTATATTCTCGAAAATGCCTGCTCTGTATTTTAGTAAGACCTTAGCTTTGCGTTTGCCGCTCGGCAAGAGTGTTTGCCAAGCTCCCTTTGTACATTGATTTTCTATAGCAACCGCCGGTTTGATCTAAAAGCTCTCGAGCTTATGCAAAAGTTTATACAAAAGCTCGCCTCGGTTAGGTTCAAGGGCATGTGCTCTCATTGGCATGTTCTTGTTTGCATAGGGTGGTAGCTTTAAGAAAAGCCTTCGTTATTTCACGTTGGTTTTTTGTTGTTCCCGTATGTTGCTCATGGTCGTAGGGGGTTTAGTATGTCGTGTGTTCTAGACTTGCACCGCGGGCGTTCCGTGAGTTGGCTTACTAGCTTAGCACATACATGTGCTGTGTTGTGCAATTAATATTGTCAAAGAGCGAAACATTGTTAACAAACAAACAACAATAAATAAATAAATACATTCGTATTTAGCGAGTCTACCCACTCATGCAATCACAGAACTGGTTTTCAGTGGGGGACATAAAATTTTAGGCAGACCAAGCCGCCGACACCATCGACAAGCGAACAATGAAAATAAGACAAGACAACCGATCGATCAAGCTGGACATGACCACTTACAGACAGTGCCAGAATCAACAAGGCTAATTCGGAACAACCTTTGAAATTATTGTGTGCCTCGTTGCTAGTACATTCTAGTACGGCTCCAAAGTCACCGTTTACACAAAATGGACTCAGGTCCAAATGAAATGTTAAAAAAAACTTCTGCCTTGAGCGGGATCGAGCCCTGGACTTTCTGCATTAGAAGCAGAGCCGCTAACCACAACAAGCCAACAAGCCGCACAAAGATGGTGTTGTACTGGCTGGCATTCCAACTCACTCATGCTTACGTGGTATACTAAGGCCAAACCAAACTGAATGCCATTCAAACTCACACAACAATTCGGGCATGGATGCATGAAGACCGGTAGATGATAGATTATGCTTTACAAACTAGACTCATTTTATAAAGTCACCTGATTAAAACCAGCCACTGCCAATAATGACTAGATGTATCTCATATGTCCCTCTGTGAAAAGCCGAATCCCACGATAAATCGTTGAATAAAATAATAAATCGAAGCCAAACGAGACGAGATAACATGAGAACCCACCCCTGGGTCAGATCTGTCCAGCACGGTCGTCTCTCCCACATTCCCTTGGTTTCAGTGGCGCATTTTGTCCGAACGGTTGCTTAAAAATTGTTTTTGTGAGTCTATGTTTGCTTATGTCATTAAAATGAATTTAAAAAATATCTTGGGTCAGTTTTCCGTTCGCTACGCTGCAGAATTATTTCATAAATCCTCTCGTGTATACTGTTGTTTTATAATCCCCTGAAAATATGGCATTTTTTCTACTTGCGGGATTTTTATTTTACTTGGTCAAACATGGTTAGATAATTAAATATGCTACGTTAGCTCTACTCAGGTTATTTAATACTAAAGTTTATCAAATTTTCTATGAAATATTTGATCACATCTTTTGAATTTACTGGCTGAAATAAAAGTTAGAGTAGCCATTATTTACTGATGTTTTATTTGTTACATCGGTATTATAAAGTAACAAGATAAAAATGAAGATGTAAGTGTTCAAAAATATCAATATAGATTACTGATAGTATTTTTATTTGCAAATATTCGATTCTGATCATGACTGTACCAAGGTTTATCTTTTTTGCGTGAGGCAGTAATATAGTCATAGAGTAGGAGTATTGTGTGCGCCATTCTCTTTGTACAAATAAAGCAATCTACCACTCCTGATTGTGACACAAAGGAGGGGTCTGACAACTCGACAATTAATTATTTTTCAGGAATCCAATAAAGCCTATTCAATCCTTCCAGTATTTAATTGAATATTGCTTATAATAAGCACAATAACTAGCTAGTGCTTTGAACAAGCAGCCATTCTATTGATATGCTTATTATAGTGTGCTGTCTGCTAACAATGCGCGTCTAATTTTAATCATGGTGGAGGGAAACAAATAATTAATTTAGTCACTGGGCACCATCGTTCATCTCACTCATGGTACCATTAATAATTATTGTAGGGTTTTTGGAAATTAATGTTTTCGGCACTCTTTTCACTTTTTACGTTTATTTATTTAATGCAATATCAATGGTTCGGTGACATTCATAGATCCAAAAATATACAACAAAAAAAAACATACATATCACCAAACAAAAAATACAAAATGCTGTTAAATATATTTACATTTTTATTCGTGTATTCAGGTAGGTGTGTATCAATGTTATTTCTCGATTTGGTTGGTCGGGAAACACTCCCGTAGGTGTTATTGTTATTGTTTACTACAATTTAGAAACTAAAAAAGTCCGCCCCAACCGGGATCAATGTTATGTTAGCGTCCAAATTTATATTTAAATAAAAGCAACCGACTTTTTCGTTAATTCCTTAAGTATTTCATATCCCATCGTACAAAATTTGAATAAATACAGCCAAATAGGGAATATGCATGTCTAAATATTTACGTGGGTGTAAGAAATGGATAGAAAACCACTTAAAACGCCATTATACTGCAATTAAAAACAATTTAAAGAAAATATTTTAAATTCTATTGAAGCTCAAAGTTTGTAGTATTTTATTTCCCGCGCAAACAGCACGTGACGTCAAGATTCAAGTCTAGAGCACGCTAGAGCTTTGTTGACCAATGGGCTTACATACATACTTCGATTGCAAAGTTAATATCACTGTTTGGCATCACCTTATTGGCCGATTCGCAACAGTATCATATAGTGACGTAGAGGCTCATTTTTCCCGCCATTATTATTGATGCAACTTTCAGCTTACTTTTATAAATGAAAATCTTATTTAAATAATAAATAATATGATTAACGTATTCAGAATGAAGTCCTTAATGTAGTGGAGTGATAAAAAAAAGGTAAGGTATATTCCCTATTGTACACACTGAAAAGCATTGAGATCTAAAAGAAGGGCCAAGCTTGTGAACCAACTATACATATGCGCACTGAACAATATATACATTTCCTTTGTCCCGTGACTGAATCCTTGCAAAGCTTGGCAACATTTTATTTACTGCTTTCGTTTTAAATAATGTAATATATTGTGCAAATTTATTTTCAAAAACTCCTAAAACACTAGTGAAAAGTTAATAATCCATACTCATTTCCAACAATGCTGGTTTGAGTGGTGTTCTTCCCACCGATTTCTAGGGCACGCAACAATTTTGTGCCGAGTTTGCCGGGCTCAGCGTTTCTTCATCATCTTCATAGTCATTTATCTTCATTTTCATTTTCGTTCTGCATTCTGCTTCTCCACCAATTTCCCCAATCCTTTCCTGTCCTCCCACAGCTTTACTTCCATCACCTGGTTCCACGATTTACCAGCGCACGCTCTTCTGCGACTACTACGATCAATCTTCTCCATCTTTCACTTGGTCTTCCTAATTTTCTTTTACATTCCTACCCTGCTTCGAAGTCTCGTCTTGGTACCATATCCCCCTGCATTCTTCTTCATATGCCCAAACAATCTTAAACGTCCCCTGCCTAATTTAAACCTCAATTTCTCCAGTCATAATTTCTTTCTTATAACGTTGCTTCTAATCTCGTCCAGTTTTTGAACTCCCTTGAATGTCATCTCTGCCGCTTCCTACTAACTAATCCTTTGCTCCAACTATCCGGTTGAGGAAAGTCGGAAGTCCTATTGGTAAGGCAAATCCCACACTTGAACACGATTTCTCATTTACGAATCTGTATACCACAGTGCCAAACCGTTTTTGACATGATTGAAAAATTGTAAATCAAAGCAAATCCATTTTATAAAAGGTTTCAATTTTGGTGAATATGAACTTAAAACCCTGATTTAAACTTTAAAGTTAATTGCCATTTAATTGGCAACAACTTAATCACATTTATGTTCGTCAATGATCCGAAATGGAAACTAGGCATGAACCTGGCCAGCCGTGTGAAACGTACGTCCTCTTTATAACACCTACGACTTGGCAAGGTCTTAAACGTCTTCGTATAACACCTACTTCTTGGCAACGTCTTAAACAGTCTTTGTTGTAACATCTACGAATTGGCAACGTCTTAGACGTCTTCGTATAACACCTACGACTTGGCAACGTCTTAAACGTCCTCGTATAACACCTACGACGGCAAGTCTTCCGCAACGGTTGGCCAACGAAGAGGAGCCAGCCC
>JAMZAV010009193.1:0-26379 GCA_024449915.1 Sweltsa coloradensis | reverse complement strand
CACAAAAATGTCAAACAACTCGAACTTACAATTAATCATCAAGTCCATCATTCACGTCTTGATAGGAAACAAACAACAAAAAGATGTAATATCCCCACAAATACAAAAATATTGTAAAAAAAAAAAAAAAAAAAACGGCAGCCAAGCTCTCCTTCAAAAGTCTTCGGCTGTGAATACTGTTAGATATAGAAGTTGAGCCAAGCTTTTCATTCTTTCTCCCTAGTTTCGCCGATCATTTCGCCTGTTGATGAGCGCCAAGCCAACGATTTTTGTGTTAAAAAAGAAAAAGTTTTAAACTCGAAATAAAAAATTGCTTGGCCATGAACCAAATTCAATGGCCGAACCATTTATTTATGATTTTTTTTTGCAACTGAGTGTGAATATCAATAGAACGGTTCCTCGGTAACGTCATTGTGAAATTTCAAGGTCCGATTCAAAAATAGATAATCCTTTGTCCATATCGGGACCTGGAACCAAATCAGGAACAAACCGGACGAGCCAACACGCCTCCATTAAACGAACTGGTTGAATTTCAGATTGGGAATATTGCGATCATAAAACGGTTCACGTAGTTTAAAAAAAGAATATATGTTTATGAATACCCTGTTATTTATTATTCTGATCTGAGGTTTCATTCAAAATGTAGTCTATTTTCAGTATAAGAAGCAGGGTCGGATTTCTCGCGAAAATGTAAGTTATTGTCTGAAAGTAAATCGGATCTTCTTCGGCCTTGGTGCGGATTGGTTGGAATAACATAATCCTATATGCCAAAGCGAGGGAAATGTGGATTGAACTTTGGCAGTTTCCAAAGCTAATTTTCCGGTCCGATAATACTCGCATGTCACGTTCTTTCGCCTTCATGCGGTATTTGAATTATTCAGCAGATGACACGTAATTTCGTTCCTCCCACACAACCTTCTCGCAAGCAGAAAAAGACTGTACATAAGTCAAAACCTTAAAGTTCATGTTCATCTATGTACGCATAAGTTATTACAATGTTATAATAAATTAGTCGGTTAATAGAAAAATTATTGTTTAAATGTCCCAGAAGTAAGAAATGATGTAGCTATTAAAGAGAGAAAACATATTTGAAATCAAAACTCTGTTCTAGATAAACAATTGCAACATGGACACCGAATAATAATGTACTCCATTGAAAGCTAAGGGGGTGAGTGTGTAGAGAAAACGTTTTTAATTCAATAAATATTTCTGAATTTTAAATGTATGTGCTGAACATATTATGATCCCAATCAAAATGATATTAATGTTATAAGTAAACAAATGTTGACAATATTTAAAACTAAATTTTAATAGAACAGGTTATTAATTTTATGGAAATCAATCCAGAAATTTCAAAATCCATCTCGGCGGGGTAAATGTAATTTAAAAATTAAAAATTTCTATTATGTAGCAATATTTTGAAAAGTTTCACTTTTCTTCTAATGGCTAACCTTGTTTTGTTGATGTTTGTATTTTTTGTAAATAATGTCAGCCAGTCGAGGAAAAGTGAAACTTTTAGAAATATGGCTACTTAAAAATAATTTCCTACCTAAGAGCATTGTTAAGTTCAATTAATTTTATAATATGTCTCGACGATACTAACGTCGCAATTTGTGTTGAGACTTGAGAGATGTTATGAAAACAAAACAAATGTTAGCTATATTGGGTAGCTTATATTTTATCTTCAGGTAAGAACCGATTGAAGGATAGTGAAATTACAAGTGAAACTACAAGGTGACTATTTGGCGTAGGGTTGTTTGAAAATATTTGGACAAACCTAATATTTAAATGTTAGCATCGTTTTCAACAAAATACTATGCAAAGTCAACAGTATTTAAATTTTAAAAATTACACTTTTGAACGTTATATTACTAACTAGGCCTACTTAGACTTAGATATGTTAGCTTTTTACTTATTTCACACACAGTAAAGTAGCCAAAAGCTAGGGCGGCCTTCAGGTCAGGAACAACTATGGGCGTTACACACAGTAATACACGGACACTAAACTTAAGATGATGGCGTTTAATAATTAATCACGCAGATTGTTGGCTAATGGTTACACACAGTAGAAAATACACAGTTTAAATAATTACACACAGTAAATGAAAGGTAGAATAACACTCAGTTTTTAGACGATATATCACGCAGATATTCTTCTAGCGTCCATCCTACTCAAGGTGGCGTCTCAAGTCAACTACTACGTTACTCAAACGTACAATTCAAACAACACAAAAACAAACTAGTCAAATATGTAACTATTAAAAATTATGAAATTCTTACAGATATAAGGTTGCTTTTGACGTCTATTAACTATTATGTAACGGATATAATTCGTTAAATATGATACAAATTGTCCCATTGTATGTTCGGAGTAACTAGGGAAACGCCAAAGTCGTTGTAAGACGAGTGAGTGAGCCATGTGTTGAGTACCCGGTAACATATTTCCTTTTCTTCCCCTTACCTAAGGCCTCCCTTTAGCCTATCATAGGCTACAGTGGAGCATTTTGGCCTAAACTATGGCCTATACTTTTACACAACTCCCGGACCAACAATCTACCATTAAGCAAGACCCGGCAGTCACACGGAATATTCAGTTGAAGACTGCCAACAACAGCAACCTCCGGCACAGTGATTTCCACCAATACCCTATTATTTATTCGAATTATCAAACTTAAATGCAAATGTTCCCGGGTACCCACCACATGACTCGCTCACTCGTCTAACTACGACTTTGGCGTTTCCCTAGTCTAGTTGGTTAAAGCGCCCTTGAAGCCGAAATGTGGGGGACGTGGGTTCAATCCCCTGGTCGGGAAAGTTTTCGTAATTTCGAGATTGTATTTAAAAAATAATTAAACATGTTTTGAAATGCATATAACTCAGTGTAGTCCATCATCTGTGGCAATAGGGCCTACTATGGTACACATAGCCAGTACGAAATACGTGAAAATATTGCAAGGTTTACTCAATCTACGAGCGGAATTTGGGGGGTACCTTGACGTCCAACATTCGACAGACCTTGCATGGGCACGGCATTACACGGCCAGGCGAAAAACAAACAAAAAATATATTTTCAAAATCTAAAACATTGTCGTTAAAATAATTTCTAAACATTGGAAGTCTATTTTTCAGTTTATCATTTCTTGTAGGTTTAAATCGCAATAAATCTTGCTGATTTTGTTAGCAGTTCTCAATAAACTCGTACCGGATGTCTGTTTAAAATTTCAGCGCAATCTGTTCAGCGATTCGGCTGATTTTCAACGTACACACACACACACACACACACACACACACGCACGCACGCAGAAAAACAATTAGGGCCGTTTAAGTCGAATGGAAATCACTACGTTCGCTACGCTCACTCGTTCAAAAAATGTAAAAAAACATTATTTAGTTCCATATAAACTGTGTAATAGTCACTAAAACAAAAAGTAATGCTATAATAGAGGCTGTCAAGGCTCTATGTGAGTGGGACCGTTCTGTTGTCTTACGACAGATGAATGAAGTAAAAATACGAATTATACGCATTTTGATTAACAATTAAATTTTTGTCTGAACAAAGGATTGGTGTGACACGTGTGTTTTGAATGAGCGCCGCCGACTATGATGGAAATACTTGTTTTAATATTATTTCTATTACCTTTGGCCAGTTAATACCTAATACACCGGTGAGACTTTCCTGAAATAAAACATAGTGAAGGAGGGCGCACAAATGTTGTGTTTATGTTGATTACACCTTGCGTTTTCGTTGACCCGGCACCTCCACCAAACTTTAGACATTTTGTTGTAAACTTATAAATTAGTCTAGTTATATCGGGATTATTCGTTGTAAACTTATAAATTAGTCTAGTTATAACCGATAAAACGACAAATTTTACCAAAACATTATTGTTCACTTGATGTCAGTTGAAAAATAAATAAATTAAGAATTAAACAGCAAAATTAAACTTATGTACCCTAGTGAAAATTAGTTGTGTGACTGAATGAGATATACACGAGTATTTTGTAGTACGTAGTGAGCTATAATCATAAATCTCATCAGGCATCAAGGCAATGAGTTTTCTTTCAACCAATATTAGATAATACACACAGTTATCATTAGTTTTTTTAGTTTCTTAATGTTTTTTATTTGTTATAATATTATTTTTATTTATCAGATTAATAATTGTGTTCTGTTAAATTATTTAATAATTGAATACACATTTTGTGTTACTTTAATTTCTACTGAAATTGTAAAAGCAATTAATACACCGTATTTAAGATATGGCACACAACAGTCACAAAATAATATCCAAAATTACAGGTTTAATGTTCCCTTAAAATATATACCAGTGTAAGAACTAGGGAATGTTCACTAAGTACAAATATTTACGTGGGTGTAAGAAATGATTAGAAAAACACTTTAAAACACCATTAGTGCAATTAAACCCAATGTAGGGTAATAGTAAATATGTTTTAAATTCTATTGAGGCACAAAGTTTGCACTGATTGGCCGATTCGTAGTAAAAGCTAATAAAGACATAGTGACTCGTTTTATCAGCCATTATTATTGGTGCTACTTTCAGCTTAAATTTATAAATCAAAATCTCATCTTAATAATAGAATAACGATTAACGTATTCAGAATGAAGTCCTTAATGTAGTGGAGTGATAAAAAAGTTAAGGAACATTCAGTGTTAAATCGTTGTGTTAAAACAAAAAACATACCATGGTACAAGAGAAGCTTTCAATGTTCCACAAATCCTTCGTCAAAATCCGTTTATCCATCTAAGTCCTCGGCAGATAGATTGAACGTAAAAGTTAGTCCATAAAAGTTTGTACCGGTGAAGAACTCGCTAACTTCATCAGCCTTGTAACTAAATTTGGCAACCGTGGAATTGACGGGCATGTAACACAAGAAAGATACGAGACGTGTAACGACGTGTGAAACGTGAGGTGAAGATGTTGTTCTTGTGTAAACTTTATGCAGAAAAGAAACTAAAGAACACGTTGAAAACGAAGATTTTCTTATAACAATGCGGTCAATGAAGTTTTGATAAACACACACAATTTTATGGAGAGCTTATTTTTGTTGAGCTTAAATTGTGTGTATTAATCAAAACTTCGTTGACTGCATTGTTATACGAAAATATTCGTTTTAAAAACTATACAAAGAATACTACCTCTATGTGTAAAGTTATATCGATTATCGAGACTTACAGTACGCGAAGTTGTTGGTTGGTGTAATATGTAAATCCTCGCCTGAACTGAGCCTTACACTCTTCTCGAGGCACCGATAGGATGGCTCACCGCTAGCTTAAAAGACTCTCATCCGAATGGATTTCTCAACGTGTGTCTAGTCAAAAAATTAAACTAGGATTCGATCCAGTGCTTCCATCCCAGCCATTCAAATTCTACACAATTTAACTAATTAGTCATGCATCCGAAGAGAGACATTGTTGACCCTGGAAAGTTATCCTACTTTAAAGTAAGCGTAGGCCTGCGAAATTAAAATCGTGTTATTCGTTCAATTTAATTTTTTGGGCTTTTGAGGCTTCTATTGATTTGACATTTTGATA
The DNA here is from genome assembly GCA_024449915.1 of Sweltsa coloradensis. Classification (NCBI taxonomy): domain Eukaryota; kingdom Metazoa; phylum Arthropoda; class Insecta; order Plecoptera; family Chloroperlidae; genus Sweltsa; species Sweltsa coloradensis. The sequence continues at coordinate 20,825 of JAMZAV010009193.1, read as the reverse complement.
ATAATATGATACTTTGTGTTATTAGTTAATTTCCGGTGACAGACTGAGACACTGACGTATGCAAAATATGGAGCCTGTTGGCAAACCTCCAACAAATTGTAACAATTGATTGTTGGAGAATATTATAATACATAGTAAATAGTTGGCACCTCTCCCTCTCTCTCTCTCTCTCTCTCTCTCTCTCTCTCTCTCTCTAAATAATAATAATAAATCTGAATGGATGCCACTTAAGAATGGGGTGCCTCAAGGCAGTGTACTAGGGCCATTATTATTCTCACTCTTTATTAATGACATATCGAAATCGCTCAAATATTGTTATCACCATCTTTATGCCGACGACCTTCAAATTTATCTTCATTCCTCCCCTCTCGCAATTAACCAAGCCATTCAAATGATGAACGAGGATTTGCAATCTTTACATGCTTGGGCGACCAAAAATTGTTTGACTATAAATCCCATAAAATCTCAATCTATGATTCTAGGTTATCACAAACTGCTAGCAAAAAATAGACCGCACAAAAATCAACCCCGTTACCTTAAACGGCACGACTATACCTTTTCAGCGTCATTTTAGAAACTTGGGACTGTTTATGACAGATGACATGACCTGGACCGAACATATCAAACACGTGTGTCAGAAAACCTACGCATCTTTACACTCTTTAAAACCGTTTAAAAAACTTCCTCCCAACAAAATTAAAAACAATGCTCGTACAAAGCCTCGTCATGCCTCATTTTGATTATTGCGTCGTTGTGTACGATGGGCCTTACTGAAGACCTCTCTATTCGTCTTCAGATAGCTCAAAATGCCTGTGTTCGTTTCATCTTTGGTATAAAAAAAAATATGATCATATTACCCCTGGATTCAAAAATCTTGCGTGGATTCGTCTAAATGACCGTAGAAATCTACACTCGATTTGCCTTGTTCATCGTCTGCTCTCAACATCAACACCTTCGTACCTAGCATCTAATTTTCAATACCTATTCTCAAACCATACCTTCAACACTAGATCTAGATCAGGTACTCAGTTAACATTTCCAACCCATAGAACCAATCTTCTTGACCACTCTTTTACAATAAACGCTATTCGAGTCTGGAATACTCTCCAACGAGCATCAGGGATGTTTACGGAATTTGTTACGACACTTTCAAGCATAAAGTACATCAACATTACTTGAGTAATTATAATTAATTAACAGCTATAAACATCAGTCGCTACAGCCTTTGTTAAATTAATGATTGAGTAATGCATACCACAACCTGCTCCTGCTCACCTGTATTTCTGCACACAATGTCTAAAGCTATATTAATTTTTTTTTTTTTTTTTGTGTGAATGGATGAATGAATGTTTCTTAAACTATTGAAGATTTGCATAGATCGATTCAAAATTAATAATTTGCATAACATTAATATACACCTATAAAATTTTAACTTTGCAATATTGCTACTATGATGTATTTAATTTATTATTTCAATATTTTATATAATCATGTTATGTTCTCTTCATTATCAAATGTATTATTAGTATTATTAGTATTAGGTTGGATGGAGATAAGGCTTCACTAGCCTTAATCCCCCTTCCAATAAAGACCCTTATCTATCTATCTCTCTATCTCTCTATCTCTCTCTCTCTCTCTCTCTCTCTCTCTCTCTCTCTCTCTCTCCCTGGAATACAACGTGGCGGCACCTACATCGACTTGTAGACGTGACTCCCATCTCTCGGCAAACGAAGCAACTACGCCAAGCTAGACCGCGAGATTTGAATGTGATTCGTACCCATGCGACTGGGAGGTAGTGTACGCTACATAAGTTGCATTTAAACAGAACGACAAAGATACCGTACTTCAGTATTCTATTCTAATCTTCTAATATTGCACTTAGTTTAGTGATAACTAGTGTTTACTGCGAATTGCTGATCGCAAGCAAACGATATGGAATAAAAAAAACAATAAAAATAACTAATAATATAATTTTGTTTTAAATAAAACAAGTTAATTGGTTTAACTTTGTTACGAGCTTGCTGATTACGTTCAAACTTTATTAATGTCTGATATATTTTGTCGGGGTTGGATGAAAAATCACAAAAGCATTTTTATAGAAAAAGATTTACTTTATTTTTCATTAGTTTTACACTCAATATTTTACTTTAAAAAAATGAATCTTTGGAGTTTGTGAGATCCTGAGAGTTTTGATAACGTCATACTTAGTTTCGCGAATGTTTACGATTTTATGTAGGAAATTACTTCAAAATATTAGACACTAAGTAATTAAGCGAGTGAAGCGAGCGTTTCCATTTGACTCTGCTGAAAAAAAATTTCACGGGTTTTTTTTTTTTTTTGTATGTCTCGCCATAACGTTCGAACGGAGGCTCGGATCGAGTTGAAATTTGGACGATCCGCAAGCTTCGTTCTCGATTGAATGCCATTAGTTTTGTGGCAAAATCGTTCAAAAAGTTACATTAAAGTTAATCAAAAGTTTTTTTTTCAAACTTAACGGCGACAAAATCTGAGGTGGCCAAATCATTTAGAATGTCCGTCCGGTCACGAATATGTTAATTTTATTTTGATCCGATAAGTATAGTGTAATAATTATAAATATAAATCATTGGACTTTTTCACTGTTAGTTAACAAAAATATTTATTTTAATGTGATATTTCGATTTCTTTACAGAAATCTTTATCAAACAAAATTAACAATTAAAAAAAACCCCAACAGACAGGACAACCTGTTATATAGTTTCATTTTTTTTAATAAGTATAGTGTAGATGGAAATTACAAAATAACAAAGTACCGTTGCCATGGCAACGGAAAGTTGCGCAGCATTTTTGGCTCATGATAGCGGTCGAACGGAGGTTCGGATCGAGTTGAAATTTTGACCATCCGCAAGCTTCAATCTGGATTGAATGCCATTAGTTTTGTGTCAAAATCGTTAAAAAATTTAAAAAGTTACATTGAAGTTAATCGAAAGTTTTTTTTAAACTAAACGGCGACAAAATCTGAGGTGGCCAAATCATTTAGAATGTCCATCCGGTCACGAATATGTTAATTTTATTTTGATCCGATAAGTAGTGTAGATGGAAATTACATTTTAACAAAAGTAACGTTACCATGGCAACGAAAAGTCGCACGAAGCGGGAGCTTTTTTGGCTCATGATAGCGGTTGCACGAAGATTCAGATCAGGTTGAAATTTGAACCATCAACAAATTGTATAGCACGTGCTCGCTTATCAACGCGTCCAACTGAGCGTTTTTCCTAGTATTGTATAAGAAGGTATATCCTATCCATCATTATATCAATTATATTTGGATCACTGTTATATTCTTCAATAATATCACTTATCTAGAAATGGCCCCTAGACCAGTGGACTCAATGGAAACATGCGACAGGTCAGCAAAAACCAAAACTAGCGAGAAGCTGTAGATCCAGAGATATTGTGGGATAAAATGTAAGAAAATCGGAGAATCTCAGCGGGTACGGGTCTGAAGAATGACTATTAAATTGTAACCTACGTCATATCGTAGGATGAGAGGTAAAACTGGTTAAGTCCAAACAGGTAGTTTTGAACTAGGGGACTTTGAAAGTTAGCTAAAATCAAATTAAGTCAGATATTGATGTACTTCACTATAACACTTATAAAACATTCTTGAAACATAGTAAACAATTAAATAAGATAAAATAATCAGCTATTAATTATGTGAAGGACTTGAGCAGTTTTGGTTTAAATGGTTATTATGTTTAAAATGACTTATTCACTTTTAATATCAAAGTAAGCTCACTATTATCCCAGTTCAGATTTTATTATGACATTATCTTAAAATAGTTACTAACGATTAAAATTAATAAAGATGAGTTTCTTCTTTCTGCCTTGAAATAACTAAGAGTAGCCTTCTAGATGGACTGATCAAAATGCGGTGGACTTTATCACTTTATGCTTTCAAAATATCCAAGCTAAAAGCTACTTGTAGCTTGTGTATTGTTGAATACTTGTATTTTAACTGGACTTTAACAGTTTTAGCTTTCAGCAAAATTGTATACATAGTGGACTTACTCAATAAAACAACGTGCAATTCTCATTCGTTAGACCACCAGTAACTATTCTAAGTCCATGGTGAGACCAAGTGTGGACTTGGACAGTTTTGCAATTTGGAATTTGGAATTTTTTTATACTAAGCATGCATATTGGTCAAATGTGGACTTAATCAGCTTTACCTCTACTATCCTCACGATATTAATATTCACATATTTTGTCACGACATCTTTGTACCTTTCGGACAGTTAAATTCCGAAACTACCTTCTACACTGTTCTCATCATTAAATCGTACGTTGAAGATGTTGGTTATAATTATGCCTATTTCCGTAGATAAGTTGTGTTGTATATATATAAAAAAAAAAAACAGGATAACGTGCCGTGCGTTAGCATTGTGTTAGTATATTTTCCATGATTGTTATTTATTTTTAAAATCAAACAACTACTTGCAAAATGAGATATGTTATATTACTTACATAAATATAATACACTCTTTTTCAAGATAATATAGCTGGGAAAGAGTATGTTTCCACCAACAATCATGGACAATACAGGATCAGCACCGGCCTGCCAAGCTCGACACTCCATCTTCTCCTGGCACGACACCATCTCTCTCCACTTTCTTCTGTCTCTCAATCTCTCCAACCACTGTCCACACTCATTTCCTCTCTTCTCTACATCTGCCTGAATCTGACTCAAGGTTTTACTACTTTTCTCCTCGCATTCTTCAACTCGAATGCCTGTTTTGGGATTCTGTCCTCCAATATTCTTCTCATGTACAATCTCAAACGATCCTTTCCCATCTTGATTCCCACTTTCTTTCCTATAAACCCATTTATCTCGATTTTATTGGTGTGGAACATTTCCGTAGGTGGAAATGGAATTACTTATATTTAAAACAATCTTGATCACATCATCTCGTCCAAATTTGTCACATCTGCCGCACTGCGTGTGAATATCATTCATGTTGCCTGTAGAGAACTTTATTTCTTCCATCTCATTGAGCATATCACTGCACCACTGCTTGTACACAAGTATTTTGAATTTATATGGGTAATACTAATTCCAAACCAGAATTCTGATCATTTGATATAACTTATCTTCCAGAATTACTATACGCTTTACTTCATTTTCTATTTTTGCTTCACTAGGTACAAATTCTACCAAAAGGAGAGGTTGCGTGCATAACTCAGCTAGCTGACATTTTGCTTTTTAGGTTCCAAAAATTAATTTTTGTAGTCTCTGGGGATTTTTTTTTGTGAAATGTTTTGCTAAAATGTTTCTTTAAAAAAATGCTCAATGGGAAAATTCCAGGTGAAAATGCTATTTTTTCCACGCTTGTCAGTTACCTGGTTTAACGCACTGACCTCTAAATACTTACGCGGACTTCGCAAGCAATGCTGTAACCTTGAAGCCTACATGGGCCTAAAGCGATGGGTCTAAAAGGCCTATTATCGACGTCCCTCGATTATATTGTGATTGCATTGCGATTGCACCGCCGTCTAGATGTAAATCTTAACGTCAAGATGGCGGTTTGTGGCTAGCTTATTTTGAGGTTATGTTGACTAGTAAACAGTGTTGGGAAGTATCTAGGTGTTTGTATCTAGATACTGTATCTAGATACATTTTGTGTATCTATCACCTATACCTAGATACTTTTTAAAATAAATACCTTTACCTATCTAGGTATTTTATATTGAAGTATCTGTAATTTTCAGATCCAAGATACTTTTTTCCAACATACCACGTAAAAGTAAAAAATACACTTCAGTTGCACCCTTGCTTAATACGACAACTACCTCTAATCAGTCCCGTGCGGCACAATGTCAGATGCAAACATTAGCATATATTTGGAAGACAAAAGTAAAGATTTGCATTGTCTGCACAAGTACCCAATCATTAAGAAAATATTCCGTGAAAACAACACTATACTTCCTTCATCAGCCCCAGTCGAACGAGCTTACAGATCCTTACCCCACGAAGGAACCGATTGACTGACAATATGATGTTCGAAAGGCTGCTATTTTTTAAATGTAATTGAAGTCAATAAAAGTCTATTACATAGGAATAGGATTACTTATTTTGCTATCAATTTGCAAACTTCTTCACACAGCATATTATGATTATTATAAAGAGGCTTAAGATTATTGTTTATCTACTTTTTTGCTGTATTGTTAGTAGCCTACTATTCAAATTCAAAATATTTTTGTTTGTATTTTCCCTGTTCAAGTCCTATCATTCTTAGTAACTAGTAACTTGGCTCATGCCATATTTGGATGAGCGTAGCGAGCGTAGCGAGCGAAGCGAAGATTCCATTTCACTACACTGGAGAAAAAAATCCTGAATGTTTTTTTTTTTTTTTCTTTCTTTCTTTCTTTCTTTTCTTTTCCGGCTAAACCAATACTCCGATTGCGATGAAATTTTATGGAGGCCTTCGAAATCTCTGAACTAAGAACTGCCACGTTTTTGAGCGCAATCGAAAAATTATTTCTCATGAAAATCGCAATTTTACGATTTTTTTCGATTTTTAAAAATTTCTTCGACTTTATAACTCCTACATGCTTTATTCGATTGTAATGATTTTTTCACAGAACCTTAATTTTATGAATTGATATATTCTTCTAAATTTGTGCGTAATCGAATAATTATTTCTTATGAAAATTTCAATATTACGATTTTTTCTTTTTTTAAATTACGATTAATTAAAAAAAATAAGTTAATTTTTTATTTAATTTGATTTAATTTTTTAAAAAAATCAACAAAGTTCTGATTTTTTCACAGAACAACAGAAAATCCGCAAAACACATGGCAGCTCAATTCACCAATTACGCTCATCCAACAACGCGGCGGGACTTAAAGCGTTTTCCTAGTTATTTGTTATATTGTGATTGATTTGTGACTTATCACATGATGTGACAGACCGGCCAGTGTAGGGTTATGGACATGTCCATACCCTCTTTAGCTTTGGTGCCCTACTTATTCTTCTTATTTGGCAAGTTACTTTACTAAATAATTATTAGTAAATAACTTGTGTTAAATTTATGTTATTCCTTATAATCTGACAAAAGAACTGTTTGATATCCATAAGTATAAGCTGTTTTTATGTCATAGTGTTCAAAGCAAATTGGCTGCTTTTCAAAAAATTTCAGAAAATTAAAAAAATATTTATTAAGTATTATTTCATGTAACATGACGTAGACCTAACAATTTTTTTAAAGTATCTTGTATCTTACAGGTACTTTTTTAAGTATCTTGTTTCTTTACCTAGGTACATTTTTAAAAAGAATCTTGTACCTGGATCTAGGTACATTTGAACAAGAGTATCTGTATCAGCTGTATCTAGGTACAAATAAAAAGTATCCTACCCAACACTGCTAGTAGACCTACATTACAGTGGTCTATTATCAGGGTCACTCAGGATGCCTAGGAAAAGTGTTGACTACAGTGTTACACTAAATAAACTGATAAACACAGGCCAGTGACTCAGGTGAACGAATCTATTTTGTTTAGTTCTTTTGAATCTGCTTAGCGACGAAAGAAAATGGCGGACGGCAAACTTCCACTAACTTCACATCTCAAAATTTGCCCGGTATAAATCAGATCTCCACGTAAGTATGTACAGCTCAGTGGTTTAACCACGCGGCCCCTCGACTTTATTATTCTTTCTCCTCCAGTTCTCCTCCCATCAGTGTTATCCTATCTTTATGGCTTTGAGTTTTTCCCGTATTTGCATCACTAAATACTCGCTCTTCCCACTGCTTATCATTATTCCAATTCCGCTTTCACCTCATTACTATGTTTACCTTTCTTTGAACTTCCTCAACACAGATGTTGTCATGTCGTCGTCTTCGTACCTGAGGGCCTATTAACTAAAACGACAGCTTGCCAATCAACAGTGACAATGGTAGATCACCACGATGAGCATTAATTTACTGTCGATCGACCAACTGTCGTTTCACTTAGTACATATTTATACCCCTTAGCATCTCGCCCCTCTACTTCTATTCATCTATTAGCCTTCTCTCCATTGCATCATGGCCATAATATATCAAAAATAAATAAAATACTGTTTTAAATATTAATGTCAAATGTAAAATAAATATTAACCTATACATATTTTTCAGATCTTGCAAAAAAGTAGTAATGAAAACATAGCTAGAATAACTGAATAACAAATGTCTGGAAGTGTTGGTGGGGGGGGGGGGGGGGGGGGGGGGGGGGGGGGGGGGGGATATCGTACCTGAATACGGCTCGGCGCAGCACGGGTAGTACTCCTCGTTCCTGCGAGCCGGCACCTCCAGGATGTCCCACTCCACAGAGAGGTAGAAGTCACTCAGGTCGATGCCTATGTCGACCAGGTTACTGCCGGGCTCCTGTTTCATGTGCTTCAAGTCTATCTGTAACACAAGGGTAGGTCACAGGTCAAGTCAATGTCGACAGGCTTGTTGACTTCTCTGCTCTTGTAGTTTGTGCTCTTTTTTATTAAAGAAATCATGTTTGGACATAATCAAAAGGAACACAGAGGACCCAACCTAAGGCTCATGAAGAGGGGCATACATTTCACATTCATTCCTACACTCCCTCGGTAAAAATGTACAAAGTGTAACATGAGGTTTCAGTATTTTGAGTTTGAGTTGCCTTTACGCTCATTATTTATAAGTTGTAAGCCCCAACAAGAATAAAAACGAGAGTAAATGTAAGGAGTGGGAGTGGGAGTGGGAGTGGGAGTGGGAGTGGGAGTGGGAGTGGGAGTGGGAGTGGGAGTGGGAGGGGGAGTGGGAGTGGGAGTGGGAGTTGGAGTGGGAGTGGGAGTGGGAGTGGGAGTGGGAGTGTGAGTGGGAGAGTGGGAGTGGGAGTGGGGAGTGGGAGTGGTCCCGATCCACCGGTCGCTATCTCTGAGTCAGGAGGAGGAACGGTAATTGTAATGGCTACGCCCCGTAGTTATTGTTGTTGTTGAGGCCCTGACTCAGCAGATGGTCTACATGGTCTACTGGAACCCGTTGTAAGTCCAGGAGCCGAACTTCATGAGACAGCTCTGCTCGTCGAAGGGGAAGTACTCCACGTTCATCTCGCAAGAAGACTTGTATATCGCAGGAGGCTTCCAGATTACCTCGCCCGTGTAGTTGAGGATTGCCTTCGTCATGAGCGTCACCTCGTAGTTACCGTCGGCACTGGAACAATGCAACGTTTCGATTAGCCTCAGTGCGGCGACAAATAGATTAAATAAGTGCAGAGTATATTTCAAGAGTGATCCAAGTACCATACTTAGAGCTATGTGTTCATGTAAGGATTTTCGTTATTCTCCATTTCATATCGGTAGAAAATTACGATCAGGTTCTCATGAAATCTACTTGGTGAACGACGATTTGGAGAAATGTAATAATTAAGCGAGCGAAGCGAGCATTTCCATTTGACTCTGCCGGAAAAATTAGTCACTGGTTTTGTTTTGTTTTTGTTTTTGTTTGTTTGTTTGTTTGTTAACTGGCCATAACGTTCGAACGGAGGCTCGGATCGAGTTGAAATTTTGACTATCCGCAAGCTCCGTTCTCGATTGAATGCCATTAGTTTTGTGGCAAAATCGTTCAAAAAGTTAAAAAGTTACATTAAAGTTAATCGAAAGTTTTTTTTTAAAACTAAACGGCGACAAAATCTGAGATAGCCAAATCATTTAGAATGTCCGTCCGGTCACGAATATGTTAATTTTATTTTGATCCTATAAGTAGTGTAGATGGAAATTACATAATAACAAAAGTAACGTTGCCATGGCAACGAAAAGACGCGCGAAGTTTCTAATGCACTGCCACCTAGAAGTAATCAAAATACTTTCGAGGAAGCAGTCTATTATTTGTCAACAAAGAGTTTAAATAGTTTTCCCAAGGTCAAGGTCCTCTAGATGGCGGTGGATTTTATCCACAAAGTAAAGGTTTACACCAAGGAGGTATGAATAATGTAAGGAGACAGCATGCGCTATCTTTGGCTGTACAAATGAACGTGGCCGTTTTTGAACGTCTTTGATCGAGTTTTTTCGCAGTATTTGCTGCTTCTCGTTGGTGCTGACCAATATGGCGGCTACTAAAACATAGAGTTTTTTCGCAGTATTTACTCCTTCTCGTTGGTGCTGACCAATATGGCGACTACTATGGCGGCACTGAAACAGCTGGTATTATACTTAAAACATTGATAATAACTCTTGTATTAATGAGATAGAATAATAAATGGGTAAAATGTAATTTTTGTTGATGTGCTGCGTTTTTGTTTGTTTTGGAATGTTCATAGCTTTGACAAAGAGCTTTAATAATACCGACGACCTTGCTTTGGGTTCGAGGCTTTCGCCGACCACCATTGTCGTTCAAAGTGGCTAACACTACGTTTACCACAGGCTCTAGTCCGGCTTACACTGGGCCGGCCTAGCTCTAGGCCGGCCTACATGGCTTGATAAACGCATGGAGCCGGCCCAGATGGGAACCGATCTAGACTCGTTTGCCAACCACTACGTTTACCACAGGCTCTAGTCCGGCTTACACTGGGTCGGTTTCATCTAGTCCGAGGTGTATATCAAAAAAACTAAGCCGGCCTACTCTAGCCCAATTTCAAACCGAACTAGCCACAGCTGCTAGACCTACTAGAACGTCGGTTTTCAACCACTAAATTTACCAAAACAAAATTATTAAATGAAACCAATTATTAAACTGTAGCTATATTATATTGCCTTATGACTTATTTGCATGGAACGCATCTATTCTCGTCCAATTTGTTCTAGAGCGGCACCTGGATACTCATAATCCTCTCCATCAAGTTGCAGTGAAGCGGTCTAGACTCACTCACTACGTTTACCACAGGCTCTAGTCCGGCTTACACTGGGCTGGTTTCATCTAGTCCGAGGTGTATATGAAAAAAAACTAAGCCGGCCTACTCTAGCCCAATTTCAAGCCGAACTAGCCACAGCCTGCTAGACCTACTAGAACGTCGGTTTTCAACCACTAAATTTACCAAAACAAAATTATTAAATGAAACCAATTATTAAACTGTAGCTATATTATATTGCCTTATGACTTATTTGCATGGAACACATCTATTCTCGCCCGATTTGTTCTAGAGCGGCACCTGGATACTCATAATCCTCCTCATCAAGTTGCAGTGAAGTGTTTATCAGACTGGACTAGTTCGTTTGAAGCGGTCTAGACTCGTTGGCAAACGAGTCTAGATCGGTTCCCAGCTGGGCCGGCTCAAAGCGTTTATCAAGCCATGTAGGCCGGCCTAGAGCTAGGCCGGCCCAGTGTAAGCCGGACTAGAGCCTGTGGTAAACGTAGTGAACGAGTCTAGACCGCTTCAAACGAACTAGTCCAGACTGATAAACACTTCACTGCAACTTGATGAGGAGGATTATGAGTATCCAGGTGCCGCTCTAGAACAAATCGGGCGAGAATAGATGCGTTCCATGCAAATAAGTCATAAGGCAATATAATATAGCTACAATTTAATAATTGGTTTCATTTAATAATTTTGTTTTGGTAAATTTAGTGGTTGAAAACCGACGTTCTAGTAGGTCTAGCAGGCTGTGGCTAGTTCGGCTTGAAATTGGGCTAGAGTAGGCCGGCTTAGTTTTGTTGATATACACCTCGGACTAGATGAAACCGGCCCAGTGTAAGCCGGACTAGAGCCTGTGGTAAACGTAGTGTATGGTTTTGACGACGCCACACTGCCTCCTTACATTATTCATACCTCCTTGGTTTACACACGGGTTTACCCAAATACCTTGGCAATAATAAATAATATTGGAAACATGGCCCTGTGGACAGCGAACGTCGCAAATTTTAAAATTTAAAAAAATGTGCAATGTGGGTCTAGCTATAGCACGTGCTCGCTCATCAACGCGTCCAACTGAGCGTTTCCTAGTGTAAAGTAATGGACCGGCAGTGGTGCACATTTTGAAGAGAAAAAAATATGTATGAAATACTGTAAAATCATTCAAAAAAATAAATATAAATTTTAGTATTTAAATAAATTAGATATTAATGCCAATATCAATAAAAATGATATTAAATGTACAGTTAAAATAACTACATTTATCACCCTGCATTTGTCTTGGTTAGGATATAATTCAAACCGTCGTAGAATAATGTTTGATCAATCAATATTATAAACTCATTATCTAATTATTCGGTGTGCTATAAATACCGGCTTCACGGAATGCAGCTCAAAATACTTGCAAGTTATAACATCGGGTGGACAGAGGAGCCACGCCCTTGCTCGCCGTTCCAGCCTGTTGAATGTTAGGTTGGGGGAGCCGTAGTGGGTAATCTCTATGATCTGAAATGTTTACACTCCTCCAGAATAATATTTTGGCAATGCCCTATTAAACTAATAGGACCTATCGGTGAGCTCATTTAAGCCAATAATCACAGTAAACTTAATTTGAGGTTCGATTTCAAAACGGTCTTTGTGGTATCGGTTGTGTCATTCATCCTTAAAACCTTCCCTTTTAACCCAGTTGTCCTTTTTCTGAACCCTTTACAGTAACACAACAAATTTATACGTATTACACAATTTTACAAAAAATTTAATATTTTTGATTTTAAATACACATTTTGTCGTCCAATCCCTAAAAACACTTGTGGAGCTTTCTCTGTTGTTGATTGGTATATTATAAAGAATTAAAATATGTATGTATATCGTCAAGCAATTTGTCCTATTGGTAAGGGATACATTCCATAACGTTTGGATTTGACGAACGAATAAGGTAATGTTCCACTATATACATCAGTTTCATGTTGTATGGGGTGAATGTTTGGCTGTGTGTCTGTCTGTAAGTGACATTGGGGGTCATCATTGGGCGTGGCTAGTTCAACTCAAAGGGGGTTTTTTGACCGGCACCTCCACCAAAAGTGCAATGATATACAATGCTGAAAAACTGTAAGTGTATCTCCCTAGCTTGGTTACATCGTACTCATGCCTGTTAGAATAAATTATTATACCGTTGTACACTATTATGAAAAAAATTAAACATCACCCGGTACAATCATTAAATAACAATAAAAAGTACCTAAATATAAGCAAAAATTTCGTCCTTTAACATTAGACGTTTGTTTCGTGAACAAAGGGATGAGTGGGGTAGGCTGCTAGTGCAGGCTATTAATAAGTTGTAAATATGATAAAACTTACTTATTGTAGAGAACTATATCAGGCAACCAGATGTGTTCTGAAGGGACGTACAACATTTCAACTCCTCCATATTCCTCCGGTTCCCATCTTAGTTTGTAGTCCACCCATTTCTGTAGAAATAAACGAACAATTAGCACTTTCAATACTTATAAAACAGAATAATGCAACTGCGCACACCACCTAGACGAGCTATACAGCCTAACTGTTCGTATTGGATTGAATTAGCACTCCAGCGTCACCACTTTAATAACAATTTTAAATGAAACTTGTGTTGGTTACAAGTATACGAACTTGACTGTATTAATGTTGTATGATAGACATATATTATTACTACAGATGTATGTATATACGACAACATTCTCGTTCAGTTGTTCTTGTCAAAATATGAGATGCAAATTCCAAAAATCGCAATCATGGTTAACCTACAGATAAAGGTTTAAACTAGCTTCATTCTGCAAACCAAGAACGTATTGATTCTAAATATAATAACATTGTGTAAGTATTACGTGTTAATCAATTTATGTACATTCGGGGACAGGAGTAAATCAATTAAGGGTTGGGCAGCAAACGTCTTTACCCTATCTGTTTTTCTTGTGTACTATACCATGATATTTACTAACGCCAACTCAATCTATGAATTAATATGGTAACGTTTGTAGATGAACAGTATTCAACAACTATATTGGATAACAATAAGTATTCCCTTCATTTAGTTAGAGTTTGAGTTGCTTTGTCTTCGGACATAAGGCCTATTACGCTAGAAATTATTAACTAGACCACGCCAATAAAGGGATGTACTTAATTTTCGTTTTAAAACACGCATTATAGATATACTAGATATATTTGATATATGTACGATTTAAGTTGAAATATTAAGTATTTATTCATATCACAACTTTGTCAAAGCTTGGACATAGCCTAGACAGAATGTCACATGAATAATTGATGCTAGCCGACAATTAAGTTACACATCCGACTTTAAGACTGCTAAACGTACCTGTTCCACCATAAGTTTCGTAGTCATGACTTGATTTTTCAAATTCTGTAACACAAAATAGTTAAATCAGAGGAAAGCGGTGAACAAGTAGTGATGACAGACCATTGACACCAGAAAGCGTCACCTACCACTTCAGTGAGCGTGACAGTTTGAGGCCAAGCCAGACTGTGGGGGGATTCTGTGTTGTGACCACGGCCGTATCAGACCCATTGTAATTACTCAACAGATCATCGTAAAGTCTCTTGGCGTCGGGATTAGCCTCGTTGGCTACGAGTGCCACTGAGCCTGTGGGAAGAACACTCACATTAGAAATAGAACACTCACAGGGCCATCTAGGGATAAACTACACCCTTTTCCCAATATTAATATTTTATCTTACAATACCCGAAACAAAGTAACCCAAAACACGCCAAAAAGAGCGAATATTTTCAAGATTCTTACAGATTCTCGAGATAGTGATTGTGAAAACTATACCTTGAATATGTTACAAAATAAGTTATTGACCATAATATTAAAGGTTTCAAGAAACAAACTTGAATGTTTATTCGAATTGTTATAATAATTTCAAAACTAATACCATGTTTCACTATTTTTAGTGAGAATTATACTTGGGAATATAAAATCATACTTCGAAAAATCTTGATTTGAAATCGATTTTGGAGATGCAAGTTTTTTTTTTATTTTTAAACTTTACATTCAAATATTTGTTTTTTCCTACACCCTGCGTTGTTATCAAAAAGTATTTTACATCATTATTTATAAATGGTACATTAAAACATATGCACAATATTTATCATAATTGGATACAAATTTTTATGTGACTAGCCCTACTTCCCAAAAACAAATTATTCTGGGCGTATCATAAAATCATGCTTAACACATGTGAATGAGTTCGCTTGTGGACTTTGGTCCACAACACCGTACGGCATACGAATGTTTGTCACTTACCTGTAATGAAGTTTTCGATGAAAGCCACTTGAGTAGGAACGGGGTACACTCAAAACGTTCTTCAATTTCAAACGCATTCTGGCGTACTTAGGATAACGTATAGTTTATTTTTATCCTGCTTATTGAAAACTGTTCAAATGTGGTATTTCACAGATGAATAAGGGGTGGTCCATTGCTCCAGAATCCAAGATGGCGGTCTCGGCGAATCAATACTGCCAGCTGGTGTGCGGCGACGCCCCGCGAAAGAGGGTTTGGCGCGAAAAACTATTATGCACTTTAAATCCGTTTGGTGTAGTTATTTATTTTTCTAGTCTATGACTTGACCTTAGTATAAATGACTTCCGAGTGGCTCTATTAATGCAAAAGTGATATGAGACGATGAGTAGATGAGAGGGTGAAAGGTAGTTTCAATATACATACACCACAGTCTTCCACTATATTTTCCATTTACTTGGGCTTTAGGCATGTATTAATACAAAAGGTGTTACTACCAATGATTGGAAGGATTATTATATACGAGGATGAACGTAGGTCACAGTTGAACTTGAATAAAAAAAAAGAAACTAATTACGGGACGATAGCGCCCTTTTGGCCATTATATGCACAATTCAGGCCAATAAGAAAAATGAAATTTCTGGTATAATACTTAATTTTAACTGTGCTTTTTAGTTGTTTAAACACATCTTTGTCTCTGGACTGAGTATAGGGGAAAATTATTTTCTGAAATAAGTTCGGTGTGAGACTTTTTTGTCACATGGTACTACAAATAAGATTTGAACCGGTGGACGAAAAAAATTGTACAACAAACGTTTTCAGAAAATGATTTTCCCTTTTACTCAGAAGGTGTTTAAACAATTTAAAAATCAGCTCAAAATTAAGTATTGCACCTAGAACTTTCATTTTGTTATTGACCCAAAATTTGCATATACCGGTAATAGCCAAACAGGAACTATTGTCCCGTGAAATATCTTTTTTCTTTTTTATTCAAGTTCCTTGTTCATTCAACCAATTTTCAGACATATTCCTTGACTCTCAAAATATTCGATAAGAGTGCTATGGAAGCCTTAAAACATAAAGTCAAGTTAATATAAGTTTATTGCAGACGGTATCGATGACCTGTATACGACTTTTGTACCCGCCGTCGAATTAAATCTTCCGAGAAAGTTATTACTAAAATAATTTGTACAAAATAAGTGAGTTATAAATTCATACCTTACCATATTTTCACTAAAATCACTTGAATAATTCTAAAATGTTGTGAGTTAACATCAAGTCTACCTCTAAGCCTAAAGATAAACCATTTTAACAATGTTTAGTTTTATTTATTTATTTTATTGATTATACTTGTTATAACAATCAACAACAAGAAACGGCGTCGACGCTAGCAAATATTTTGCTAGAACACTTAAAATCTATGTAGAAATCTCGTGCAGCGAAGAACCTGAAAACTAACACGGCACTTGTAGTTGGTTCTCCCAACAAGTGATCCTGCACAGGGAAGGGAAATGAACTTACTGGCGGCGGCAGGTCGTTCCATGGGTTAACAACCCGGAAAGAAAAAGCACGTCGGCGAGCACTCCTTTGGCCGGAGGGGGTTGGAGGCGGGGGTGCCTACTATCATATTTTGGCAACGATGATAATCTAGACGATGTGAATATACGAAACAGCAAACTTATTGCATCCATCTCCAAGATTAACCAACAAGAATTCTTAGCTACTCGTCATTAATATTTCTGCATTAATGGAAAGAAAAACACTGCCAAAGTAGGATTAAATTAGGTTTTATTTTTAGTAATATATACAATCCCAATAATTTTGTTATATCTTCAGTCAATAATATCTAAACGAACTTGAAGGAAATAAATTCATACAGATCAACTTTAATGATAATGGTTTTAGCCGTTGTTAGTTGCTGGTTATTCCTGACGGCTTGATTATCCTCTCATTCTCCATATACTTCGATGGATTTTACTCTAAATAGAAGAGAAAATGACAAGTATTAGTTACTTCAAACTTGCATAAACAAACATATTATTGAAAACACTTAATAACCATTATATCATATAGTAGAAGCCTAGAACCTTAAACTTAAAACTTAAGTCAGTTAAATGCTTAGCTCGACGGAAATGGTTTAGACAATACTGAGAAAAACAAATTTATATTCATGTTTTTGTAAACATTACATTAGACGGTTTAATGAGCTCGGATCAACTGTTATACAATATTAAAATTATGTCTCTTAAAAATTATCTTGATCGAAATATCCAGCAAATTTCACATACATTCTGGATCACTTTTCGGCCTCCAATCTTCACCCACCAAAAAATTAATTTCGGGAGGTTGTTTAATGTTTATAACGGATATAAGTGCAAGGCGCAATCAGAGCACATTTCAACATTTTAAATTACGCAAGTTTGGGAAATTACTAGATATTACCTGCTTGGTGGCATATTACGGTCAGTTCCTAATAGTAAGTACTATTTGGAAAATGTGCTCTGATCGCGCAATACACATCCTTACTATACTTGACATTTTGGTGCGAATCATATAAAATCAGAGGACAGCAAACGATGTGATCCAGACTAAACTTCTGCATTCTGCGTCAAAGTCAGGTTTGCTCGAGGTCTAAAAATGCATTGGATGTAACACGAGGACTGCAGACAGTTGGCTACGGTTTTTGATTACAATCAGAAGTGAGCAGACAAATGTGCGCATGCGCAGTATCATAAAAATTCAACTCCCAATCATTGCAGTCTGAGTTTAGAACATTCTATATACAGGCGAATATTGTAGTTCCCATGTAATGCGGGGACTTCTTCTTTCTAAGGGGAAGGACTGATATAATGAGAAGATACCAAAGCTCTCAACCAGAGGTGTTACCTACTGTACCGTATTTAAGCCTAGGCAACATAGGCAGCTGCCTAAGGCAGCAAAGTTTACGCGGGGCGGCATTTCATCCTGAGGTACTTAAAACTAGTTTCGACAATTGTTCACAAAACACCTGAAAAATAAAAAAATAAAAAAACTTTTTGGATTAAAATAGTAAGAATTTCCTCTGCGGTATATTGTGTTATTTTAGATGGTAAAACGTGATATGGAGCTTTTAAAAGTTGAAAATTTGCAAAAAATCCGCTATAGCATTAGTCTTTTTATCCCGTTCCTGTACTAGTTTTGCTAGGGGTTGGGTTCGTTAAGCAAGAATCTTGCGTTTTTTTACTGTGGTGCTAGCTAGCTGTTGCAGCTCCTGAGACAGACAACTTTGTTGCAGAGAAGGTGCAACTTGTCCAGTTATAGGTCTCTAAAGAAAATTAAAAGTGAAAACCGTTACCTAAACTTTATTGTTAAGTAGTAAGTTTGGAGGGGGGGGGGATGTGGCAAAATTTAATTGCCTAGGGGTGGCTCACTACCTAAACACGGCCCTGATTACCTACATCGTCCCCCTCGTTGTCAAAGATCTTCGAGACCTCGACCTTGGTGATGCCTCGAGCCCCGTCGTCACCCACGTCGTCGAAGCGGTCACCCAGCTCCCCCAGCAGGTCGTAGGTGTCCACGACCTGCACGTTCTCACCACGAGGTCGCGCCATCGGGTGCAGTTTGTGATGCGTCTTGTGTTTGTTGAAATCCAGCAACATGTCATTGAAAGCATTCGCCTGGGAAGACTTATGCTTGCACTTGTTTAGTATTATGAGTTGCAGGGCTCTTTTGATGTCGCCTTTACCACTGCTTATCACAGTGTTGGCTGAAATGGAATAAAAAAAATATACGTGGTCATCCAGGTTAAATTAATATCAACTGAATAAAAATGTGTTTACAAATTACAGATAATATGAAGATAAAATAATATAGGACAGGAAAACCTAAGTTTTTTTTTAATAGCGCTTTGTAGCATCTATTCACAAAACGCTTTGTAGCATCTATTCACAAAACGCCATTTTCACGTACCTCTAGGCTTTAGACGCATGGTCTTACTTACTTACACAACGAGTGACTGCTATAGCTACAAAACCTAAGAACTCAATTTTCGCATGGTGTTCAGTTATGTGACTGAGTGGGTTACTCTAAATACGAATGTATTTATTTATTTGTTTAATTATTTACATCCAAATAACACAAAATTGTACGTATGTAAACAATGAAACAAAAATATTTATACCAACAACAACAATATTATAAAACAAAAAAATGATTTAAATTAAGGACAATCGCCACGTGTTGTATAGTATACATAAATAAACTGAAACATAGTTAGCTTGGAGGAATTAAATAGTCATAACTATGAAAACTACCTACAGTTTTCATTTGCGTTTCATTTATATGATTGCTGTATCCAACGGAAGTCCTGACGGTAGTTTGTTTCCATGGCATTGTAATCAAGGGTGGTTGAAGATTTTCCTCCTACTATACCGGTATCATAGTTTAGTTAAGAGCTGTCCCCGGATAGACTTTCCCTCGAACACGTTTACTATAGTTTGTTGATTGTCTTGTCTTGCAATCATGATTATTGTGAATCCGGACATAATATCCGCTATGTAGTGTCGTCCATTAAGACAAACTAAAACCCATGGCTTTTACGTGGTATTAAATCCCTCACCTTTTTCAGTTCATCGCTAACAAATAAATTAAAATATAACTGATTTAAATACTTGCAACGGTTATTCATTTAAAACGAATCAAGCAAGCTCAAAACTATTATTTTAGAACGATATCTTTAGGGTATTATAAACAAACAGCTTTTCACAATAACAAATAATGCGTTGTGCCTGAAGTAGTTCCATATTAAAACTAGAGCATGTTTGTGCCATTTGCACGTTCAAATAAAACTGGTGAAGAAACTCGCTTCAAATAATATCCCGAACATCCATCACTAACCACTTTTCAAGAGTTCAACAGTTCTACTCTAGACACAAGAAGTTCTTATAAAAATATAGCCCTGGACTGTATACCTCCTTACCCCTTACCCGTTTCCAAACTATATCCATAACGCAATACCATATACCTCATTAATTTTTTTTTTAGTTGTATGGAAGATAAGGTTTTACTAGCCTTAATCCCGCCTTGAAATAAAGACCTAAATCAAGCAATGAATTTAGTAATTAGTGAACTGAATAGGGAATGTTCCCCGGGTAGGTTACCTAGGAAAATTAAATCATAATTATTATAATTTATCAAATCCGATGTGAATAAGTTACTACCGGTACTAAAAATACTATAGTCGTGTACAGGTACCCGAAATTTTGGGTCGGGTATTTGGGGGTCGACCCAATAGTCAAATATTCGGGTATCAAAAAAAATCTATTCTGGGGATGAAGGTGCCGGTCTAGGATTTACGTAGAATTTTGGTGGAGGTGCCGGTCCAGACAAATTTTAATTTGTATCTTATATATAAAATGTCATTCAAGAAAAATACAGACAATAGAACATGAATTATTGTGAGAAAATCGTAATGAAAAATTCTTCACAAGTAAAATTCAATATCTATTATTACAGACGTCTTTTTTCCTATCCAACCCGATCCGAATCAGTTTAGTACCCGAGACCGTTTTGATGTTCGCTACTACACATATATAATGGGTCATTCAATGTTTTTTTTTAATTATCCCTGTATTGGCAACCCACAACAAACGTAGACCCCATCCCCAAAGTAATTTGAGACAAAAGACCGTACTCAAAAAATTCCCCTGCGGCGTT
>JAMZAV010009192.1:0-64635 GCA_024449915.1 Sweltsa coloradensis | reverse complement strand
TACACACAACACAACAAAGTACACTTGTTAAAGTGACGAAATGGAGGTTCACTAAATACTAGGGTACTAGGGTGTGGAGAGTTCCAGATTTCGAGTCGAGTTGAAATATTGGTACTCGGCTCTTATTCTAGTATTATTGAAACTCGAAATAGAAACCAAAAAAAATATTTTGGTGGAGGTGCCGGGTTGTTCTGTACATCGTTCTCTACGAGCTACGTATAACACTACACTATTAATGTTGTATTGTTTCTTGTTAAAAGAAATTAAATACAAAATAAACAATTTGAAATACGAAACAAGGAAGTAGAGATCAACGAACATATTTTGGTGGAGGTGCCGGGTAGCCTGCGATGGATTCGTGTATGATGGTTGGAGTGAGTGGTGCTGTGTCATTAAATGTGAAATCGTTACATTTGTTATGCATTGTTGACGCTAACTTACCAACACTTATTAGCCTTAATAGTAGGCCCAGTCTTTAGTAACAATTTGTATATTTTGAGAGATTTCAAACTTTATTTGGCACAAATAATAACATACATAATATATAATGTGTTGATATCAACATTTTCATGTAATATAACATAATTAAAAGACATGTCATAAGAAAAACTATTTGCGTCCGTAGTTGATCATTAAAATTCTCTTAACAGAAAAAAAATTTAAAATCAATTATAGACACTACTAATTTTTTAGTTTTGCAGTCGACTTACAGATTTACATAAATAAATAAAATTAATATTGTACATAATATAGTTAGTAGAGTACAAAAGAATAATAGTGAAAAAAATAAGTACTCTGTTTCAAATAATTGGTCTCTATACTACTCGAGTTTTATAGTACTCGGACTCGAACTCGACTTTAACTCATAAATCAGGCCTCGCACACCCCTCTTAGAAGTACAACTTTATTTTTGAAAACGAAGCTCTGCATTTACATTATGGGTGCACGAAGTACAGAATGACAATAATTAAAATTCATGTACATTTAAACAAATTATTTTTAACAATAAGTAAAATTGGTTTCAGATTATGAAAAAATTAAATGAAGTGAAAAATTAGTGTGAATGAATGAATTGTGAGTTACGAAAAAAATAAGTATTGATTTATGCTTCTTAGTTTTTGCTTTGGCCGTATAGGTGATTTCTAAAAATCAAAATAGATCCCTTCAAAGCAAGGAGCACCAAGTCATAAATCATTGTATTTTGTTTCAAACGTTTACAAAATTTAACAAAAAATCCAGACCTCTCCATACAAAGTCAGCTCTATAACGATCTGATATCCCGTATCTAGTTGTCATCATGATATGCTATTTTTCCTGGTTGTCAATCAGTTCTATGTTCACTCTCCTGTAGTCAAAGCTTTCTAAACACTTTTGCAAAAATCAATTTAATTCATTCTTTGGGGGGATTTTATTTTAAAATATGACTATATAGATGACTGTGTATAAAATGCATGACCATAACATCTGTGAGATTTTTTTTATCAATCTGATATAATACTGGCTTCAAGATCCAGAAGAAATCACTGGTATTGCAGACTAATATATAGGCATACAGCAGCTGCTGCTTACTGTTGTAACAAAGCAGCAGTTCTGGCTCCTCGTCCTCGAATAGATCGACTGCTGCAACCAGATGCGACTTCGACCCCTCGATTACGTGGAGTCTCGACTGTTCGCCGTTGCGCTCGTTGACTAGGTCGAACTGGTGCCGGTATCCCATGCAGATGTGGTTGTCCACGCTGCCACTGGAGGTCGCGGTAAGCGGTGAATCCACCAGCGTCATCAGGCTCGGAGGCTCGGATACTTGGATTTCCTACAAGTGTGGGCAAAGTACGATCAAGGAATAGTATTGAATTTTATAAATTTTTTGTTGTTATTATAACTTAGTTAAAAGGATGACTCCAAATTCGCTATTTTATCATATTCACATTATCCAGTTTAATTTATAAGTATAATCTTAGTCCAAACACAAATATGAACACTAGATTGACATTATAGGATATGAAAGACGCAAGAACAAGAAACAAAGAGCAAATTCAACCCATTACTCTATAACCTCTGTAACTCACACTTAAAAATAACCCTGACGAAACCCAAACAGTTTGCATGAGCTCTTCCAAATTCTTAGTCATTTTCTTATACACTTCTCCCTGTATTACAGTAAGTAATATTGTACACACAACTCGGCGATATAACTCACTCTAATGTACTGGAATCCGTCTACTGTGTCTGTGTCGCTAGCAGGACACCAGGCTGTCCAGGCAGCCGAGTGTCTCCACTGCATGACCAGCAGCTTCCGTCCCAGAGCCACCACCTGCAAGCAGGGAACACCTTAGTTAGAACACATGGCCTGTGTATATCGACAGTGTTGAGGAAGCTACTTGAAAAAAGGAACTGAGTTTTAAGTTAACCTACTACTTGGCTCAACTAGTTACACAAAAAGTAAAGGGGAATCCGTACACATAAACATGATTTCAAAATAATGCACTATATAAAGATATCTGTAAAAGTTAGCATAATCTAAACGGGACTAAATAAGAAAGCAGATTTTTTAAAGAAAGTTTTGGACGGATTTAACCTCAGAATTAACACATACTCAAATTCCCAGACGAAAGTCATCTTGTTCAAAATTAAATTTTGAGCAGCGTTTTATTAGTATGTATTGTTACTACACACCCTTATCTACAACCTAATAAGAAAAAATTGTTTTCATTAACTTGCGTTGCACGATTTTTTTCTAAGGCGGTACAAAATTTTAAATTGTTCTGGTGTTAAACACGATGTTTCAATGGAACCTAAAGGTGCTGTTAAAAATTAATTAGTTTTCACGAAATTCGATTTTGTTAATAAGTTAAAAATTGAATGTATTCGTGATTTTTTTCTGGCCGATTCAGACAAAATTTGTAAAATCTATGACCGTGGGGCTGTCCATGTATGCGTTATTGACAACTATATAAAGTTTCATATAAGTCGGATGATTCTAGGTCTAGCGAATAGCTATTTGCTAATTGCCAAATAATATGTCCTATTCCCTCTTAAAAACATTGATTTTTTGGATACCATTCTTCAATAATATTAAAGGGAAGGCAAATTGCTTATCCGCGGAATGAAAATTAATGCAACTGAGTTTAGAAAAGGTCAACAAGCTCAAATTTGACTTTAAAGTATTTAGTTTAAGCTTGAAACAAAACGTGCTGGATGTAAATCGATACCATGAACGTAGGTATATACACTTTACAGTGTTGTCAACTCTTCTTACCATCCTGAGGTGCGATCCTCCCAGCCTGCTGATGGCGTACATGTGGCAGCCTCGCGTCCTCTCCAGCCGATGTTCCTTCAAGTCCTGTCTTCCTCTCGGTGGCGCGACGCCCTCCACTGCCTCGAAGTCCGAGAGCCTGAACACGTGCATCTTGCTGTCACGACCCTTGTCAGCGCGGAACAACAAGATGCCGTGCGCCTCAACCACGTGGAGCTGTTTAACACACACGCTCTTGTCGAAGATCAGGCGATGCGATAAGCTCTCTGGAAAACAAGACGTTCAACATGGTAATTTAAATTACTGTAAAACATAAAATAATTCAATGGATTAACTAGTGTTTATAGCTTAAAAAAGTAATTGTACATGGTCTAAGTTGACTTTTGGTTACGAGAGCCCTGTTAAAGTGATACCTGAGTAGTATTTGTTACAATCATGGAACTAGAGCGAAATCTTTGAGATAAATTACTTTGCAACGGAAAAAAATATTTTGAATTTTAGGTTGCTTATAATTATATTGCGCGTTTATCCTTTAAGCTTAAGGGAGTTCCTTTAGGGCTCAATTATAGCCCCGATCATATAACCGGTCGCCGGCCTCTGTGGCCGTCACTAAACTCGTCACTCATTATCCTCTAGGATAGGGAGTTCGTCAGGGTTCCATCATAGCTCCTTTCATATAAACTCACCCTCTACAAGGTACACGCCGGTCTCTGTTGCAGTCACTAATCTCGTCTCTCCCCACGAATCACCACATACGACCTCTTGTACGAAGTCTGGATAGAAACACTGAGGCTCCCAAGGTGCGCGCTTGAACAGTCCCGTGGTTGCTAGGCTGGTGGGCGCGTCCCCCTTCATGATCGTGTCCAGCTTGAGGGCTTGGCCGATGCGCACAAACTCCACCTGTCGAGCTTCTTCTTTCCGCCGGGAGCCGCGCGGGGGGTCGGGCAGGACGTCACTGAACGCTCGACGATTCAACATGGTCTGAAAAGCAAAGTGTATAGTCTACTTAACCAAACATGATTTTTATTGAAAAATTAAGTAAACAGGCCAAGGAAGAGGTAGAAGAATACCATAGCAGGAGACAGTGGCAAGAGACAGATAGATAAACGTCTTCATTTCCTAGGGGGGAATAAGGCCATGTTAGGCCTTAATTCGTAAGATGAGAGAGCTGGGAAGATGTGGCCAAAGGAAGGTACCAACTTCCAATACGATTGTGGGAGGATAGGAAGAAATGGAAAAATTATAGCAAAGTCAAAGGTAACATGCCAGTTTCGGGAAACGGCTATGGATAATGATGATGACATGTTTATATACTGATACTTGGTTCACGTTAGAAATCACAAGTCTTTTCATGTGGTCAATCATCAAATAGAATATCTCCAATTTACGAAGTAAATACAACAATGGAATGTGGGTGAGTGTAGTCGGCACCCCCACTTTGAGCACTAATTCTGAAACATGTCAGGTCATTTGGTGCGCAATTAGTGCTTTCTAAAAAACCAAACCTTATAATTAGTGCACAGCTAGTTTAGGAGATAATTACTAATAACTGTTGGGGCCCTGTGGAATTTATCTATTGAGTTATTACTAAAGGACGTAACATTATGATGTTCGTTCTGAGATAATAATAGCGCATTTAACGAGAGTAAATTTGTTGAGAGCAAACACAGATTCATTGCCGAGCCAAAATTTTAGTTCTGTAGTTTCTTCATTATAAATTTTTTTTTCGAGGGTCGTCCATTGTGGTTATCATTTGATTATTCTTACCTTAGCCTATAGTGATGGCGTAGTTTGCTTAGGTCTACTAAAATGGTATTCTATGATTAGTCCTACTCTTAATATTGCCTTTGAGTTTGTTTTTGAGTTGTCGAAGTTTGAGTAAAGAGACCTGGCAAGATTCAATTCTAGTGGAAAACTATAAAACTAAGATGCCAAATTGCCACTCAGCAGAATTTTGTTCATAATGGTAAATGCTGTACATAGAGTTGATAAATTAGAGGCAGTTTGGTCCTAAACCTATATTATTACAAACAGTTAGCATCTTGTCCTGGCTGAGCGAATCAATATACGTCCAAGTTAAAACAAACATGACAGATAGCAGTAAAATGTATGGTTATGCAATCGATGTCATGAAACATTTCGTGTGAAAATGAATTGTTTACAAAGTCGATTATAATATTTTGTGTGATATTCGTGATAGACAGGAAGGAGTATTGAGGGTTCAAGTAAATTCTATATCTTTACCTTTAACCTTCAGCCTTGGCATCGCCAATAAAACAAAAATTACCACTACATAAATTACTAACATAAAAATTATCATCGATTTTTTTCGAACATTGTATATAAGTCTCTTCATAAAACCGGGCAAAAAACGAAAAGAATGAAAGTTTGTTAGGAGAACAGAACATTCTGAAATGCAACGAGATAAGTGTCTTGTGTAACGTTACAAGAATATTTTCTTTTTACCGCTTGCGGAGCTAACTATAATAAGAAATTGGCCTATCGTTTTAAAGTTATTTTCTTTTGTCTTGATTTGCGGCTAAAGTAAGTAAAGCTAAAGTCGGCAAAGAGTTAATTGGAGGTTACTTTTTCAGGTACAAGGCTCAAATTGAACTTTTAAAATTCAATCATTTATAATATACAAAGGCATGCAGACGCTTGATGAACGGAAATAAAATTTAATTCGTTTGGGCCTAGGGTAGAATTTGTTCCAGAGCATGGCACTGCTGACCGAAAAAGGCGAGAAAAAAGAATGTCTATCTCGCAAACATCAGCTAGTAGGAACAGTGTATTAACCCCGAAACAAGAGGCGAGTGGCAGTCGCCGTCGTGTAACCCTCCCCTCCCCTTCCCTTGATGGCCTCCCTGACAACGACAATGACAAAACGATCGATGACAAAAACGACGATGACGATTGCTGGTTCTGAAAAGCATGAGAATGCGATTTTAATTTCGAAAGGGGACGCTGATGCTTGGCCTCAACTCAAATGCGCGCACCCAGGTTTTGATGATTTTTGCTGAACGGCTGATAATATCATTACCAAATTTTGCGTAATTGTTAATAAAGTACTTTTATATTGATATCCGCAATTGGTTGTAAAAAATAAGCCTTAAAGATCCATTGCGAGACATAAGTCCAAAACGTGAAAAATTGGGAAATCCATAACATAGATTTCAATTCTGAAAATTCCCACCAAACCGTTCATCTTAAGATAAAACCAAATTAAACTGAGCGTTCACATTGATTTAAACGTTGATATCCAGTACGCAAATTTGCGTTAACAAATCTGTACACTTGGAATAATTTCCTGAAGTTGACCAAAAATGAGTAAATTATGATAATTTCGCTTATTTTTAATTAAAAATCAATGAATTAATTTAGGAAAGGAATACGCGTAATGGATATCATAGATTTGTTCTTTAATTAAGTTGTGTGAAATTTTATAACGATGTTACAAACCGTTTATCCAATAAAACAAAAACAAAAAAACAGAAAGCTGAGCGCCTAAACTCGTCTCCGCGCCAGCCTCGCAGGCTTCGCAGCGACTCCTCTTAATTAACGGGCAGACATTACGTCTACACACCAGTTAAATTAGACAATTTGAAATGCACAAAGTTCAATTGTTCATTTAAAGTATAGGCATGACATTTACCTGTTCTATTATAGTTAGTTTCATGTTTAAACCCTTATAACCTAGTTATTAACTAAATATGGTCACACCACGTAAAGCTGACACGAGCAGGAATTCTATCAAAAAAGTTTGTTAAATATACTTCTCAACTACTCTTCAATATTCACAGCACTACTCACCCCTCTCCCGTCGTTCATGTGTTCAGAGTACAGGTCCTTTATGAGCATGTCCAGGGTACGCTCTCTCTTCAGCGCGAAGGTCGGTGTGTTGAAGGCTGCTTTCTCGCCATTTATCACTAAACAGAAAGTAAATAAACACCATTAATCTCTTGCAAACAGGATCACAAAAACATATATTTAATTTCCTAATACTTTTGGAAGAATTTCACTCACAACATTACGTTGGAGCTTTACAGTTGTTTTAAGTTCGTTGATGGGTGCATGGGGGGAGGAAACTTCAACCTAGCCCTCTCAAAGTACTCTTTTACAACTCTTCCCTGAACATTTTGACAGTTCAGTGAATGGCAAAAGTTTGTATTTTAAACTTGATTCAGAAAATACAGAACTTTCTCTATAGCATACCCTCGTGACTTGGTGACTGTAGAAATAGAGAATTCCCTCGCCGGAGTTCAATTTAAAACATACGCCTTTGAAACAGTGCTGCGATATGAGTTGTCATTCTCGGCTATGTTATCGAGGTATTTAAATATTGTGTTTATTAAATTTTTTACAAAGAAAAGTACTTACATTTTTTTCTTTTGCCACTTTGTCATACAGTAAAAACTGTGTGGAACATAATGTAACAACAAAAATTAATAAATAAAATAAAATAAATAAACATGAAATAACATTAAACATGAACCACATTGTCATATTCATAAACATGCGCTTGAGGTCTATTTACTATTCGAACGACAACTTGTGTATTATAACCTAGAAAATAGAATTAAGTCATGCTCAAACCTTTCAAACGACATTAGCAACAGTTAGTAACTAGACCCCCAGTGCTAACAAATGCTTCAGTGACACGCGATAATGTCAGACTATCGCGCTGTGTATGAGTTTTTTATAAACCTATTAGTTATCTAGAATTATTTTCTAGAGTATGCCAATCAGGCTGTTGTTCAGCCTTTGTCATGACTATGGGTATTTTTAAATTTAATGATTTGCGATACGTTAATAATTTATAAAAAAACAAAAATACTCATTTTTTTTGGATGAGCGTAGCAAGCGTAGCAAGCGAAGCGAAGATTCCATTTCACTACACTGGAGAAAAAAATCCGGAATGTTTTTTTTTTTTTTTTTTTCTTTTTTTCTTTTGTATTTTTGTCTGTTTGTCCACACGATTCCGGCTAAACCGATAATCCGATTGCGATGAAATTTTATGGAGGCCTTCGAAATCTCTGAACTTAGAACTGCCACGTTTTTGAGCGCAATCGGAAATTTTTTTCTCATGAAAATCGCAATTTTACGATTTTTTTCAATTTTTAAAAAATTTCTTCGACTTATAACACCTACATGCTTTATCCGATTTTAATGATTTTTGCACAGAACCTTTATTTTATGAATTTAGATATTTTTGTGAAATTTGAGTGCAATTGAAAAAATATTTATCATAAAAATCGAAATTTTACAGGTTTTTTCTTTTTTTAAACAACTCTTTGACTTATAACACCTACATGCTTTATCCGATCGTAATCATTTTTTCGCAGAACCTTTATTTTATGAATTAATATATTAGTGTAAAATTTGAGCACAATCGAGAAATTATTTCTTATGAAAATCGCAATTTTACGATTTTTTTAACAATTACGATTAATTAAAAAAAATTAAAAAAATTAAGTTAATTTTTAATTTAATTTAATTTAATTTAAAAAAAATTTCAACTAAGTAATGATTTTGCCACAGAACAACAGAAAATTCGCATAACACATGGCAGCTCACTGCACCAATTACGCTCATCCAACAACGCGGCGGGACTTAAGCGTTTTCCTAGTATATTATCATGTTTTAATCGTTTCACAAATCACAATACTTCAAAGACGGTTATTTTCAAAACAAAGAGACTATATTTTATAAATTCCTCTATTCTAATAAAACAATCTTCTAGATATACAAATAGTAAATAATATGATATTTATATTGTTGCAAAAGTAGGTATTTTTTTAATTTGTGGTTGTATGTATTTAATGTAGGCCTAGGCATTATAAAACTGTTATATGTGTATATATTTTTAAGAATCTAAATGTTTACAATTTCACATAAACAGTATAAAACTGGATGTGTATATATTTTTAATAATCTAAATGTTTACAATTTCACATAAACAGTATTGTAATGCCTAGGCCTACATTAATTACATGCATCCCCTAATCCAAAAATATTTTTCAAACAATTATTAAATTCGTTAATTAATTAAAAAAGGACATTCATAAATCTATGGATGTTCATTGCTCTTCAGCAATGAAGATGTTAGACAAATACCAGATTTGACAATGGCGCCAATAATCAAATACATGCTCAGGTGTAATTAATATAGCTATCTTTTAACCCAAACTAAAGCAACAAAAGCATTTTTGTAGTTCCGCACCTATAAACAAACTTTGTCAGCAATGAGAAATAGTGCATGAAATGAACAATAAGAACAACGATTTTATGGTAACATTTAGTGAATTATTCCAATCTCCCGCGTTATATTTGCTTCAGTTCAGCTTTATTCTCACGTTTGACAAGTAGAAACTCCCTGAAGTCCTGAGGCTCCCTGAAGACGGGCGGGCAGGGCAGGGAGGGTCCGAAGAGTGGCACAGACTCCTCGGAGAACACGCTCAGACGGTAGCTGTCGTCCTCCGCGCTGTGAGTCACCAGGGCGAACACATCTGACACAACAGTTAGGGATACTCATACGTGTGAAGTAGGATTCTCTGTACAGAATACATATTTCTTTGTGGATCTATAGTAACTAAGTATTAAGTAAGAGCTATGTTATTACATGCGATTATCGCAATCAATCAACCAAAATAATTTCTATATATGGCCTTATTATAGAAATTTTATTCACTGTAGGGAAAACTACTTTTAAAGATTTACTTAAAAAAACACAAACAATAAGGCTACAATAATTAGTTATGGTACCGAAAAACATTTATTATAGGTTTCGACAAAAAGCAGTGATGTTAGTTTTTACTTACAAGGACCCGGCACCTCCACCATAATTTCTTGAGTCCAAATTTGATTTAAAATACTACTACATTACAAATGTACAGCAAAA
Source organism: Sweltsa coloradensis (assembly GCA_024449915.1). Taxonomy (NCBI): domain Eukaryota; kingdom Metazoa; phylum Arthropoda; class Insecta; order Plecoptera; family Chloroperlidae; genus Sweltsa; species Sweltsa coloradensis. The sequence goes on along the minus strand of JAMZAV010009192.1, from coordinate 54,484 downwards.
TAGTGGTTTATTTTTTAAGTTATACAAATTTTTCACTATTCCAAATCCATTTTGAGTCTACACAATATCAATATTTTTCTTTAAAGATTCCATACATAGACAAGGCCAGTGTACAAAGATAGACAAACAAAAACAAAGTCATACCACATATCGATATCAGGTGTAAACAACCACTATTTTTGTTCAGCCCTATAAATTATAAAACCAGGTCGGCAATACGAATAGTAAATACCTTTGTAAATCAGTTTTTTTACTGAATAGAATAGACGATAAAAAAATAAATATAAATTAAAAATAAAAAATAAATTAAGATAAATTCCCTGTGAATTGTATTTTAACAAAAACAGCATGTTAATTGTTGGCAAAATGTTTATGTGGAAAAAGCTTCCATATAAAATTTCTTATAATAAATCTCAGTGAAAACGTCAAAATCAACACACGAGTATAAGGTAACGGACGCGACGCGTTCGAAACGACCCGTTTCACACCATTTTAAAATTCATTCCGTCTTCTCTTCCCGTCCGTTTTTCCGCCCTTTGGCCGTCCGCGCTCCATCACGTTAAACACAAAGCCACATGTACACGCGTCTTTCTCTCCCGACGACTGATTGTCGACATGAGCAGAGCACAGACAAGACAGAGACCAAGGCTACCCCCACACCGCAAAAAAAACCGTTCGAGATTTCAAATGTATGAGGTTATTTTATGAACGTTTCTCAGAACGTGAAAAATGAGCCAGTTTCTAACGTTGCCACATGGTTTTTTCCAAGACATTACGGAAAAAATGGCACGACATTGTAGCACGTCAACTAAAAAAAAAAAAATGCGTTACTAAGTAAAAGGTCAATATTTGTTTGTTTTTTTATCCACCAAAAATAGTTAGTTACTAAATGTTGGCAACATCGTTGTGAGAATGTTTTTGAGAACCAAAGAATATTGGTAACAAAAACATAACATTTTTCGTGACGTTGTATAGATGGTAAATTGAAAATAACATTTCTGGGAACATTGTATCATAAAAAGTATACGTTTTGAAAACGTCTGCCCCGTGTGCTGTGTCAGGCAATAAATAATAATAATAATAATAATAAGAATAATAAGAATGAATACATAATAAAATAATGTAATAAGTAATATAAGAATAATTAATAATAATAATATTTAATAATAATTAATATAAGTTAAGAATAATAAGTAAGACCATAATAATAATAAGAAAGAAACAAATAAATGTGATTAATATATTTTGAAATCCATTTGCTAGAATCCAAAGTGATTTTATATGCTTACAAAACACAACACAACAAAAAGTAACACTTGTTAAAGTGACGACAATGGAGGTTCATAAAATACTAGGGTACTAGGGTTTGTGAGAGTTCCAGAAATTCCGAGTCGAAGTTGAAATGTTGTACTCGGCTCTTCTTCTAGTATTATTGCAAACAGCGAAATCAATAGAAAACCAAAAAAAATATTTGGTGGAGGTGCCGGGTTGTGTGTACATGTTCTCTAGGAGTACGTAAACACCTACCACTAATAATGTGTATTGTTTCTTGTTTAAAAGAAAATTGACTACAAAATAAACCATTTGAAAGACGAAACAAGGGAAGTAGAGATCAAACGAAAATATTTTGGTGGAGGTGCGGGGGTGGGAACCTGTACATCGTTCTCTAGATCGTTACGCTATTAACACACACTATTTACTGTTGTATTGTTTCTTGGTTAAAAGAAAATTTTGAATACAAAATAAACAATTGAAATACGAAACTAAAGGATTTATTTGTTTTAGAGATTTAAACGAAAATATTTTGGTGGACGGTGCCGGGGAGCATGCGATGGATTCGGGTATGATGGTGCTGCTGTCATTTAAGTGATGAAAATCGTTACTTCGATGCATCTGTTTTCTGACCGCAATCTTACCAAACCTATTAGCCTTAATTAGAGGCCATCTTAAGCTAACAATTTGTATATTTTGAGAGATTTTTAAACTTTATTTGGCACACCTAATAACCCAGACATAATATAAAATGTGGGTGATCATCAACATTTTCATGTAAAATATTACATAATGATTAAAGACATAGTCATAAAAAAAACTATTTACGCGTTATTGATCATTAAAATTCTTCTTAACAGATATAAACATTTTTAAATCAATTAAGCCACTTACTAATTTTTAGTTGTATCAGGCGACTTACAGCTTATTTACATAAATAAATAATAAAAATTAATGTTGATACCCATAAATATCGTAAGTAGAGTACAAAGATATAATAGTGAAATAAAAAAAATAAGTACTCTGATTCAAATATTGGTCTCTATACTACTCGACTTTTGATAGTACTCGGACCGAAACTCGACTCGATGAAACTCATACAATCAGGTCTCGCCACCACCCCTCTTAGAATGTACAACTTTATTTTGAAAACGAAGCTCTGCATTTACATTATGCGCCGCACGAAGTACAGACATGCCAATTACATTAAAATTCATGTACTATTCTAAACACATTATATTTAACAATAAGTAAAATTTGGTTACAGATTATGAATCACGAATTAAAAACAAGGACGTGAAAAAATTAGTTTGGTGAATGACCCATGACTTGTGGAGTCAACGGAAAAAGAAATAAGTATTGATTTATGCTTCTTAGTTTTTGCTCACCTTTGGACGTATAGGTGGATTTCTAAAAATCAAAATAGATCCTTCAAAGCAAGGAGCATCCAATGCTCATAAATTCATTGTATTTGTTCAAACGTTTTACAAAATTTAACAAAAAATCCAGACCTCTCCATACAAGTCAGCTCTTATAACGATACTGATATCCGTATCTAGTTGGGCATCATGATATAGCTATTTCATGGTGGTCAATCCAGTTCTATGTCTCACGCGCATGTAGTCAAAGCTTTCTAAACACTTTTGCAATAAAATCAATTTAATCATTCTTTGCGTGGGATTTTATTTTAAAATAGACTATATAGGATGACTGTTATAATATGCATGACCATAACATCTGTGAGGAATTTTTTTATCACAATCTGATTGATATGGCTTCAAGATCCGAGAAGGAATCACTGGTATTTGCAGACAATATATAGGCATACAGCAGCTGCTGCTTTACTGTTGTAACAAAGCAGCAGTTCAGGCTCCTCGGTCCGCGGATAGATCGACGCTGCAACAGATGCGACTTTCGTACACCTCGATTAGTGGAGTCTCGATGTTCCCGTTCAGTTGCGACTCGGTTGACTTAGGTCGAAATGGTGCTTGCGGTTTATCCCGATGCAGATGTGGTTGTCCACGCTGCCACTGGAGGTCGCGGGGCGTAAGCGGTGAAACCACCAGCGTCATCAGGCTCCCCCCCGGAGGGCCGGGATACTTGGGATTTCCCTACAAGATGTGGGCCAAAGTATCAAATGAATAGGTGACTAGGTCGAACTTGGTGCCGGTATCCCATGAGATGTGGTGTCCACGCTGCCACCTGGGAAGGGGTCGCTGTGTAAGCGCAAAAGTGAATCCACCAGCGTCATAGGCTCGCGGAGGCTCGGATACTTGATGTCCTAACAGAGTTTGGGCAAAGTATCAATATGAATCAGATTGACTAGGTTCGACTGGGCGGCCGTATCCCAATGCCAGACTGTAGGTCTGTCACGCTGCCACTGGAGCGTCGCGGTTAAGCGGAAGAGATCCACCAGCGTCATAGGCTCGGAGGCCGGATACTTGGATTTCCTACAAGGTGGCAAAGAACAATGAATAGTTGACTAGGTCGAACTATGGTTGCGGGATCCCATGCAGATGTGGTTGTCCCTCGCTTCCACTGGAGGTCGCGGAAGCGGGAGAGTCCACCAGCGTCATCAGGCTCGGAGGCTCGGATACTTGGATTTCCTACAAGTGTGGGCAAAGTATCAATGAATAGTTGACTAGCGAACTGTGCCGGCATGTAATCCCAATGCAGATTGGTTGGTCCACGCTGCACTGGACCCCGGTTCGCGGTTAAGCGGAGGGTCCACCAGCTGTTCATCAGGCTCGGAGGCTCGGATTACTTGATTTCCTACAAGTTGCGCCAAGTATCAATGAATAGTGACTAGGTCGAAACTGGTGCCGGTATACCATGCAGATGTGGTTGTCCACGTTAACAGCTGGGATGGTCGCGGTAAGCGGTGAATCCACAGCGTATCAGGCTCGGAGGCCTCGGATTACTTGGATTCCTACAAGTGGGGCAAAGTACGATCAAGGGAATAGTATTGAATTTTATAAATTTTTTGTGTTGATTATAACTTAGTTAAAAGGATTGACTCCAAATTCGCCTATTTTATCATATTCACAAGATCCAGTTTAATTTAGAAGTATAATCTTAGTCCAAAACACCAAATATGAACACTAGATTGAAATTATAGGATTATGAAAGACGCAAGAACAAGAAAACAATGTGAGCAAATTCAACCATTACTCTATAAACCTCTGTAACTCACACTTAAAAATAACCCTGTACGGAAACCCAAACAGTTGGCATGAAGCTCTTCCAAATTCTTATCATTTTGTGCTGATACACTTCTCCCTGGAGGACAGTAAAGAATATGGTACAATCACAACTCATACGAATAACCACTCTAATGTACTGGAATTCCGTTCCTACTGTGTCTGTGTCGCTTAGCAGGGGCACCGGCTGTCCAGGCAGCCGAGTGTCTCCACTGCATGACCAGCAGCTTCCGTCCCAGAGCCACCCCACCTGCAAGCGGGATCCAACCTAATGACGTATAGAACACATGGCCTGGTATATCGACAACTGTTGGAAGAAAGCTACTTACAAAAAGGAACTGAGTTTAAGTTAACCTACTACTTGGCTTAACTCGTTACACAAAAAGTAAAGGGGGAATCCGTCGTACACAGAACATGATTCAAAACAATGCACTAAATAAAGATATCTGGTAAAAGTTAGCATAATCTAAGACGGGGACTAACTAAGAAAGCAGATTTTTAAAGAAAGTTTTGGACGGATTTTAAACCTCAGGAATTAAACACATACTCAAATTCCAGACGAAAGGTCATTCTAGTTCAAAATTAAATTTGAGCAGCGTTTATAGTGTGTATTGTACTACACACCCTTTATCTACAACCTAATAAGAAAAAAAATGTTTTCATTAACTTCGGGGCCACGATTTTTTTTCAAAGGCGGTACAAAATTTTTAAAATTGTTCTGGTGTTAAAACACGATGTTTCAATGGAACCTAAAGGGGCTCATGTTCGGCCTGTTAAAAAATTAGTTTTCACGAAAGTCGATTTTGGTATAAGTTAAAAATTGACTGTATTTGTGATTTAGATTTTTTCTCTGGCTGATTAACAGAACCTCCCTCCCCCCTCCACATACTGATTGTAAATCTATGACCGTGGGGCTGTACAGTAGCTTTATTAAACAACTTTGTAAAGTTTCATTTAAAGTCGGATGATTATAGGCCTAGCGAATACTATTGCTAATTGCCCAAATAATATGTCCTATTCACTCTTAAACAACTACTTGATTTTTTGGATACCATTCTTCAATAATATGAAAGGAAGGCAGATTGCTTATCCGCGGAATGAAAATTAATGCAAACTGAGCTTAGCAAAAGTTCAACAAGCCAAATTTGACTTTAAAGTGTTTAGTTTAAGCTTGAACACAAAAACGCCATGTGGATGTAAATCGATACCATGAACGTAGCGTATATACAACTTTACAGTAGTTGTCAACTCTTCTTACCATCCTGAGGTGCGATCCTCCCAGCTCTGCTGATGGCCGCTACATGTGGGCAGCCTCGCCGTCCTCTCCAGCCGATGTTCCTTCAAGTCCTGTCTTCCTCTCGGTTGGCAGCGAGGGCCCTCCACTGACTCGAAGTCGAGAGCCTGAAACACGTGCATCTTGCTGTCACGACCCTTGTCAGCGCGGAACACAAGAGCCGTGGCGGCCTCAAACACGTGGAGCGGTTTAACCACACACGCTCTTGTCCGAAGAGTATCAGGGCGATGCGATAAAGCTCTCTGGAAAACAAGGACGTTCAACATGGTTAATTCTAAATTACTGGTTTAAAACAAAAAAATATCAAAGGACTTTACTTGGTGTTTATAGCTTAAAAAAGGAAATTGTATTGGTCTAAAGCCTAGTTGACTTTGGTTACGAGCGCCCTGTTAAAGTGATATCTGAGAAGTATTTATTACAACATTAACTATGAGCGAAATCTTTGAGATAAATACTTTGTAACGGAAAATAATATTTTGAAATGGAGGGGGGGGGGTGCTGGGGTGCCCTATAATTATATTGCGCGTTTATCCTTTAAGCTTAAGGGAGTTCCTTTAGGGCTCAATTTATAGCCCCGATTATATAACGGTCGCCGGCCTCTTTGGCCGCACTAAACTCGTACTCATTATCCTCTTAGGATAGGGAGTTCCTCAGGGCTCCCTCCATCCATAGCCCCGCTCCATATAAACTCACCCTCTACAAGGTATAGCCGGTCTCTGTGGCCGTCACTCAAACTTGTCACTCAATCCTATATGGTTAGGGAGTCCCTCAAGGTCCTCATAGCCCTGATCACCTAAACTCACCCTCACAAGGTACCACGCCCCGGTCTCGTTGCAGTCACTAATCTCGTCTCTCCCCACGAATCACCACATGACGACCTCTTGTACGAAGTCATGGATAGAAACACTGAGGCGAACAGGTGCGCGCTGAACAGTCCCCGTGGTTGCTAGGGCTGGTGGCGTCCCCTTCATGATCGTGTCCAGCTTGAGGGCTTGGCCGAGGCACAAACTCCACTGTCGGAATTCTTCTTCCGCGGGGGAGCCGCGTGGAGGGTCGGGCAGGACGTCACTGAACGCTCGACGATTCAACATGGTCTGGAAAGCAAAGTGTATTAGTCTACTAACCAAACATGATTTGATTTGAAAAAATTAAGTAAACAGGCCAAGGAAGAGTGGGAAGAATACCATGAGAGGAAGACAGTGGCAAGGACAGATAGAATAAAGTCTTCATTGCCCTAGGGGGAATAAGGCCATGTTAGGCCTTAATCGTAAGTAGATGAGAGAGCTGGGAAGACGTTGTGGACAAAGGAAGGTACCAACTTCACCAATAGATTTGTGGGAGGAGTAGGAAGAAATGGAAAAAATTATAGCGAAAGTCAAAGGGAACAGGCCAGTTCGCGGAAACGGCTATTGGATAATGATGATGCATGTTATATATATGATACTTGGTTACGTTAGAAAAATCACAAGTCTTTTTGATGTGAGTCGAATCATCAAAAGATATCTCCAAATTACGAAGTAAAATACAACGATGGGAATTATGGAATGGGGGTGGAGTGTTAGTAGGGGCCCCCCACTTTGAGCACTAATTCTGAAACATGTCAGGTCATTTGTGTGGCAATAGTGTTTTCTAAAAAAAAACAAACCTTATAATTAGGCACAGATAGTTTAGAAGATAATTACTTAGATTTACGTTGGGGCCCTGTGGAATTTATCTATTGAGTTATTACTAAAGGGGACGGAACATTATGGATGTTCGTTCTCGAGATAATAATAAGCGACCTTCAACGAGAGTAAATTTGTTGAGAGCAAACACCAGATGCATTGCCGAGCCAAAATTTTAGTTCTGTTCGTTTCTTACATTATAAATTTTTTTTTCGAGATGCCATTGTGGTATCATTTGATATTCTACCTTAGCCTATAGTGATGGCATAGTTTGCTTAGGTTCTCGTAAAATGGTATCACTGATGCATTAGGCCTACTCTTAATATTTGTCCTTTGAGTTTTGATTTTGAGTTGTCGAAGTTTTGAGGTTAAAGAGGACCTTGGCGAGATTCAATTTTAGTGGAAAACTATAATAAAACTAGATGCCAACTTGCCACTCAGCAGAATTTTGTTCATAATGGTAAAGCTGTACAAAGAGTTGATAAATAGAGGCAGTTTTGTCCCATAAACCCATATTATTACAAACATTTCGCATCATGTCCGGCCGATGCGAATCAATATACGTCCAAGGTTAAAACAAACATGACAGATAGCAGTAAAATGTATATGTTAGGCAATCGATGTCATGAAACATTTCGTCAGTGAAAATGAATGTTTACAAAGATCGATTAATAATGCATTTTGTACACGTGATAGTCGTGATGACAGGAAGGAAGTTATGAGGCGTTTCAAAGTAAATTCTATATTCTCTACCTTTAACCTTCAGCCTTGGCATGCTATAAAACAAAAATACCACTACATAAATTACTAACATGAAAAAAAATTATCATCGATTTTTGTTCGAACATTTATAGGTACTCGTTTCATAAAACCGGGCAAAAACAAAAAGAATGAAAGTTTGGTAGGAGAAAACAGAACTATCCTGAAAAACGCAACGAGATAAGTATGTCTTGTGCTAACGTACAAAGAATATTTCTTTTACCGCTTGCGGAGCCCTAACTATAATAAGGGAATTGGCCTATCGGCTTTAAAGTTATTTTCTTTTGTCTTGATTTGCGGCCTAAAGTAATGTAAAGCTAAGTCAGAGCCAAAGAGTTTAAAATTTAAGAGACGGCTAACTTTTGCAGGTACAAGGATCTTCAATGAACTTTAAAATTCATCATTTATAAATATACAAAGGCCATGCAGACGCTGATAGAAGAAATAAATTTAATTTCGTTTGGCGACCTAAGGGTCAGAATGTGTTCCAGCAGATGGCTCTGCTGACCGAAAAGCCGAGGAAAAAGAATGGTCTATCTCGCAAACATCAGCTAGTACGAAGGGTAGTGTATTAAACCCCACAAAACAAGAGGCGGAGTGGCAGTCGACCGTCTGTCGTAACGCTCCCTTCCCTTGATGGCCCTCCCTGACAACGACAATGACAAACGATCGAGTGACAAACGAGATGACGATCTGCTGTTCGAAAGCATGAGATGCGGATTTTTATTCGAAAGGGGACGCTGATCGCTATAAGGCCTACAACTCAAGCGCGCACTCAGTTATCAGGTTTTGATGGTTTCTGCTGAACGGCTGATAAATCATCATTACCAATTTATGCGTTAATGGTTAACAAAGTACTTTTATATTGGATAATCCGTCCAATTGGTTGTAAAATAAGTCTATTAAAGATCCATTTGCGAGACATAAGATCCAACGTCAAAAAATGAGGAAATCCATTAACAATAGATTTCAATTCGGAAAATTCCCAACTAAAAACCGTTCCATCTTACGATAAAACCAAATTAAATGAGCGGTTCACATTGATTTAAACGTTGATATCCAGTACGCACAATTGCGTTAAAAAATCTGTACACTTGGAATAATTTCCTGAAGTTGACACAAAAAGAGTAAATTACGATGATTTCGCTTCATTTTTAATTAAAAAATCAATGAATTAATTAGGAAAGGAATACGCGTACTGGATATCATAGATTTTGATCTTAATTGAGTTGTGAGAACTTTGATAACGATGTTATAACCGTTTATCCAATTAAAACAAAAACAAAAAAAACCCCAGAAAGCTGAGCGCCTAAAACTCGTCTCCGCGCCAGCCTCGCAGGCTTCGCAGCGACTTCTCTTAATTAACGGGAGACATTATCGTATACACACCAGTTAAAGTTAGACAATTTGAAATGCACAAAAGTTCAATAGTTCATTTAAAGTATAGGCATGACATTTACCTGTTCTATTATAGTTAGTTTTCAGTTTAATACCCTTATAACAATAGTTATTAAACTAAAATAGGGTCACACCACGTCAAAGCTGGACAACGAGCAGGAAATTACATCAAAAAAGTTTGTTAAATAACTTCTCAACTACTCTCCTATATTCACAGCATACCACCCCTCTCCCGGCGTTCAGTGTTCCGGTACAGGTCCTTTATGAGCATGTCCAGGGGTCTGCGCTCCCTCTTCAGCGCGAAGGTCGGTGTGTTGAGGCTGCTTCTCGCCATTTATCACTAAACAGAAAGAAAATAAATCCCATTAATCTCTTGCAACAGAGGCACAAAACATATATTTAATTTTCCTTATACTATTTGGATAAGGAATTTCACTCAAAACATTACGTTGAGCTTACAGTTGTTTAAGTTCGTTGATGGCGTGGGTGGGCGGAAGGAACTTCACCTAGCTACTCTTTAAAGTACTCTTTTACTTACAACTCCTTCCCTGAACATTTTGACAGTTCAGTAAATGGCAAAAGTTTGTTATATTTAAACTTAATTACAGAAAAATACAGAACTTTTCTTAATAGCATACCCTCGCGCTGACTTGGTGACTATAGGAAATAGAGAATTCCCTCGCCGGAGTTCATTTAAAACAAACGTCTTTTGAACAGTGCTGCGATTTAATGAGTGTCATTCTCGGCAAGTTATAGAGTATTTTTAAATATTGTGTTTATTAAATTGTTTACAAAGAAAAGTAAGATACATTTTTTTTCTTTTGCCACTGTTGTCATACAGTTAAAACTGTGGGAACATAATGTAACAACAAAAATTAATAAAATAAAATAAAATAACTAAACATGAAATAACATAAACAGAACCACATTGTCATATTTCATAAACATTGACCCTTGTAGCTTATATTTACTATCGAAACGAAACTTGTGTTATTACACTAGGAAAATAGAATTTAAAGGCATGCTGCTCAACCTTTCAAACGACATTCGGCAACAGTTAGTAACTAGACCCCCCCCCCCCCCCAGCAGACCTAACATTTGCCTGCAGTGGAACGCGATAACGTCCCAGCCTTCAGCGCTGTGTATGAGTTTTCTATCCATAGTTATCTACAATTATTTCCTAGAGTTACGTCAATCGGGCGGTGTTCAGCCTTTGTCATGACTATGGGTATTTAAATTAAGATTTGCGATACGTTAATTAATTTATACAAAAAAAACAAAAAACTCATTTTTTTTGGATATGAGCGTAGCAAGCGGTAGCAAGCGAACGCGAAGATTCAATTTCACTACACTGGAGAAAAAATCCGAATGTTGTTTTTTTTTTTTTTTTTTCTTTTTCTTTTTTGTATTTGGGCATGTTTTTGTCCACACGATTTCCGGATCCTCTATATAAGCCGATAATTCCGATTTGCCCGCCATGAAATTTTATGGAGGCCTTCTTCGAAATCTCTGGAACTTAGAAACTGCCACGTTTGAGCGCCACTCGGAAATTTTTTTCTCATGAAAATCGCCAATTTACGATTTTTTTCAATTTTTTTAAAAAATTCTTCGACTTTATAACACCTAAATGCTTATCCGATTTTAATGATTTTTGAACAGAACCCCTTTATTTGATGAATTTGAGATTTTTTGTGAAATTTGAGTGCATTGAAAAAAAATATTATCAAAAAAAGTCGAAATTACAGGTTTTTTCTTTTTTTTAAACAACTCTTTGACTATAATAACAGCCTACATGCTTTATCCGTCGTAATCATTTTTCGCAGAAACCTTTATTTATGAATTAATATCTTAGTGTAAAATTTGAGCCACAATTCGAGAAACTATGCTTATGGAAAAATCGCCAATTTTACGATTTTTTTTTAACAATACTGATTAAAAAATTCAAAAAAAATTAAAAAAAAATTAAGTTAATTTTAATTTAATTTTAAATTTAATTTAAAAAAAATTTCAAACTAAGTAATGATTTGGCACAGAACAAAACAAAAAAATTCGCATCAGAACACATGGCAGATCATGCACCAATTACGCTCATCCAACCAAAACGCGGCGGAGGGACCTCTTAAGCGTTTTCCTAGTATATATAATGTTTTATCGTTTCATCAAATCACAATAGTTCCAAAGACGCGTTTACTTTTCAAAACAAGAGACTATATTTTATATAAATTCCTTCTATTCTAATTAAAACCAATCTTCTAGATTATACAAATAGTAAATAATATGTATATATTATATTGTTGCAAAAGTATGGTATTTTTTTAAATTGGGTTGTATGTATTGAATGTATGCCTAGGCATGTATAAAAACCGGTTAATATGATGTATATATTTTTATAGAACTAAATGTTTACAATTTTTCACATAAACCAGTATAAAAACTGGAGTGCTGCTATATAGTTTCCTAATAATCTAAATGGTTACAAAGTTCAACACAATAAACCAGTATTGTAATGCCGAGGCCTACAGTAATGCACAGGCAGCCCCCTAATCCCAATGAAGATTTTCAAACAATATTAAATCGTTAAATTTTTTTAAATTTAAAAAAAGGACATGCATAAACTATGGAATGTTCATGCTCTTCATGCAACTATGATGATGTATAAGACGAAAAATACCAGAGTGGACAATGGCGGCCAATAATCAAATACATTGTTCTCAGGGGTAATTAATATATCTATCTTTCTCAACCATAAGCTAAGCAACAAAAGCATCTTTGTAGTTCCGCACCATAAACAAACTTTGTCAAGCAATGAGAAATACGTGCATGAAACCCCTTTATGAACAATAAGAACACGATTTTATGGTAACATTTAGTGAATATTTCCAATTCTCCCCGCGTTATAATTTGCTCAGTTCAGCTTCATTTCTCACGTTTGACAAGTAGAAACTCCCGAGTCCTGATGGCTCCCTGACGACGGGCGGGCAGGGCAGGGATGTGGCGAGGTGGCACAGACTCCATCTGGAGAAACACGCTCAGACGGTAGCTGTCGTCCTCCCGCGCTGTGAGTCACCAGGCGAACACATCTGACAAACAGTTAGGGATACTCATACGTGTGAAGTAGGATTCTCTTCTAAGAATACATAATTTCTTTTGTGGACTATAGTAAACTAAGTATTAAGTAAGAGCTAGGTATTTACATGCCGAATTATCGCAAAAATCAATCAACCTAGAAATAATTTTATATTATGGCCTATTATTATAGAAATTTTATCACTGTGGGAAAACTACTTTAAAGATTTACATTAAAAAAAACACAAACGAAAAAGGCTACAATAATTAGTTATGGTACCGAAAAACATTTATTAAGGTTTCGACAAAAAGGCAGTGATGGAGTTTTTACTTACAAGGACCCGGCACCTACACCATAATTCTTGGAGTCCAAATTGGATGTAAAAGACGACTACAGTACAAAGCTTACAGCAAACTTAGTGGTTTGATTTTTTGTTAAGTTATACAAATTTTTTCACGAGTCCAAATGCCATTTGAGGTCTACACAATATCAAGATTTTCTTTAAAGATTCCATACATAGACAAGGCCAGTGTACAAAGATAGAACAACAAAAAACAAAGTCATACCACAATCGAGTATCAGGTTGTGAAACAACACTATTTTGTTCCAGCCTATAAATTATAAAAATCCTAGGCGGCAATACGAATAGTAAATACCTTTGTAAAATCAGTTTTTTTGACTGAATAGAATAGACGATAAAAAAATAAATAAAAATAAAAAAATAAAAAAAATAAAAACCCAAGAAAAATTGCCGTAAAATTGTAATTTATATTTCTAACAAAAACAACATTTTAATTGTTGGCAAAAAGTTGATGGGAAAAATAGCTTCATATAAAATTGCTTATAATAAAATCTCAGATGAGTTATGCCCCTCTGACAAGGAAACTATTATAGAAACCGGGCACAGTATGAAAACTAAGATGCGTTGAATCTTATCCCATTCCATCTCATTCCAGTTGGGGAACGGATTCTATCGGCTCATCATTAGAACCCATGGCTCACGAACACGCATTTCTTTCGAGTAAATACAATTACTTTCAGTGTGTAAATAAACAAATTGGACTAAAATGAAAAATTGTATAGAGATGAAGTTAACAATGTGAAGTGTTTTGGGCGGACTACGTCTCTACTACACACTCTTGTAGTCAAAAACACCTTACCACTGTGAGCAAAGTGATGTAGAGGACATTGCAGGTATATAGCGTGTCATTTTAAAATCCACGGTTAAGCCATTAGATTTTTAGTAGAGGTACTTTCGTAGTTAAACCATCTTTCTCCCGCCAATGCTTGTTTTGCGGCGCGATATATTATAGCACAGGGGATTAGGAAAAATCCACTAATCAATGATAAAATCTAGGTTTAATGGAATTGTAACAATAAATAAAAATAATCAAAAACTGGGAACATTGTTTCAGTAAATTCATGAATATTTATGTTTTTTGCGATTTTAATGGTTTACCAATTATAAGAGGAGTCGCCGAGGATAGGACGCAACTAAAATACCCGCACTGTCAAATCAATGTGGTGTTGGATGATGTGCAGCTGAATGGTAGTAGTATCTTAACCTAAGAGCTTGCTTGAATGTTAAAAAAAATAGCTCTGCCTTAGGCATTCACAGTTGTTTGCAAAAGCCTATGAAAAACAGATAATATGGGATGAAAGACAAAGTCCCAGAATAAAAAAATATTGAATAAAACTCGGGTTTGAAAATTGACCTGCTTAACGCAAACAATGCACTATTTATCACTCGTCGTGCAAACGAGCATCATAACCTTTACGTATTCACAAAAAAGTGAATAAAGTACCGACATTTTGTGACTGTTTATTAGAATTCGTGAATAATTAGCGTCCTGGATCCATAGATTGATTCCTGACATATAATCGCCTTCGATCTCGAAATATGATGACGATGTTTATTAACATTTAGCCCAAAAAGCAAAAAAGATGTCATACTCGCTTGCCTTAGCGAATCCTTTAAGCAATATATTATAGTGGGACTTTTTCATATTCATTCGCTTTTGAATGATAATAACTTTTTTGCTATATCTGACTGCTGTCGATGCATGCATGGCCTGCGATGAACATCTCCTCGATAAGAGAAAATGCTGATTTCTCTCTCTCTCTGCTCTTTTAGTTGGCTTATTGCGATGTCCGAGCTAAGGAAGGATACGAGTGAATTGAGACGGATGAACGACGGGTTGAAAGTGGGGCACGGATTGCGCAATATTCCAGGAAACACAAGGTTGACGATGTCGTTTCCAATATGACGCTTCCCTTTTTCAACCTGCAGACAGATTACCCGGAGAGGATAAAAGTTACATCCGAAAAGTGAATGGCTTTGTACAAGAAGATACCACTTCTGTAAAAATAGTGCTCCGACCCATTTTACCAGACGAGGACAACGGGGCCTCACGAAAGTTAATACGAGAGGTTAAATGTATTGATTAGTAAGATGATCAAGAATTTTAAGTCAACATATTTAATTGCGTGATCAAATTTACAGGTTTATAGTACCACATTACACAGTACAAAAGCTATAGAGACTACGTATTTATAATCGTATTGCCAATTGCACTTTACATTAAGCTCACAGTATGAAAAATTAGTCAGTCATAACCAAGTCAAATACAAGAATAAATCGAAAAATTTGTTTCAAAGGATCGAAAGAAGAAGATATTCAGTAACATCCAGCATAAATAAATACGAATAACAAAATAATCCACAATAGCGTTAGAAAATATAGGCAATAATCAAAATATCTAGTAGTACAATCCTAAGGAAAATATTGGCAATAAACTATATCAAAATATAACTTGGAGCCTAAGATTAATATCAATTTAGAAACTAGCTTAATTAAATAACCTGCCCTTAGGCAGTGGAAAGCCCAAACCACTTGGGGCCACGTATCTGTGGCCCTCTGTAGCCAATACAAGGATAAATAGAGGAGGTAAGCCTCAAACCCTCATACTTTGACCTTGAATGTGAATTGAACACACACCCCCAGACCCCGCGACGTTCACCCTGAATCAACTATAGAAAGCAAAATACACCCACATGACTATAAAGGAGCCACCTTAGTAGTAATTTAAGGAGGTCGATATGTTAAGAGCCCTTTCCTGTCTCGAGACAGGGTAAAATACAATACAACTACCTACAACAAAACTACGGGATAGATAAACAAAATTGGATGTGACTTCGTAGTACCTGGGTGCCTTTGTCTTTTCGAGTAATGCAGCATCGTAGATACGTGGAACATGCATCTCGTGGCCATTCATAGATCTCGTCACGCGGAGAATTTCCCTGTCAGGTCACCTAAAACAAGGCAACATTGTGGTTCAATATTTTTTTTTTTTTTTCTTAAATATAGTCTAAAAATCAGAAAAACAATTACCAAATACTGAAACAATAACAAATTCACACAAAGGAGTTTAACAAATCAAATCATAGTTTCCTAATTTATTGACATTGTTCCGTCTGTAAAAAATGCTAACATGACATTAGTTATAATTTTATGCCTTGTGTAACATAAAATAGCATTAACACACCTTACTCAAGTACCTCCTTTAAAACCCATTTACAACTAAAGTAATTTGATCGTGATTCTCAAAGCGAGAATAAAAAAGATAACGTGTTGCGAGTAAGGAATGCTAGTCCATCAAATAAATAATTTAAACTCAATTAAATTAATTGTTTTGCTCCCCCAGATTGGTCCTCAAATTAAGCTCCGGTACCTACCGCTTTAATTGGAAAGGTAAAATATACACACGCAATCAAATAATATATTTTATTGATTCTCATATATGGAGGAAAACAAATGACAACATGGTTTACACTTTTAGTTTTTGTAAGAAATTCATATTTTAATATGTATATACACACGTAATCAAAATAATATATGTTATGATTGCCAATTGGAGGAAAAACAAATGACAAATGGTTTACATTTTGTGAGTTTTGAAGAAGAAAATGCTACATGTTTTTAGTACCGTATCATGAAACTAGTGAGAAGTTATCCTAAGTGATTTTGAATAAACATCTGACTAGTCGTTTATACAGAAAACAATGCTAAAAGGACCAACCGATTTTAAATCTAGTCCCACCTCCGGACTTGTCCCATCTCTGGAAACAGGGGGCGGCACTCTCTGTCCCCCATGAAGATGCTATGAACTTATCGAACTCATCACTGCCTGGTTCTAGGAAAACAGTAATCAAATATAATTATTACGCCAAAACAGACTTTATTTAAGTTTTATGACTAGGTTGTCCACGTTGTTAGCTGAGAAATAAATTGCTACCGGGAACCATGATTTTCCAGGAGTGCGAATGTAATAAATTAACAACCAAATGCAGGTATCAGTTGGTAACATGTAAATATCACTTTTATCCTGATAAGTACCCAGTATTAACGTCCAATCCTTGGGCTATTGTTGTAATTTATCAAATCACACTTGTGGAATTGTAAGGATTCTGTTAGTATTTACTAATAAATAATAATATTGTCATTAAAAAACAAAATACCAACCATGATCAATATAAAATAAGAGGCAAACAAAAACCGATCAATTAGGCACCTGCACCAAACAGATTTAAATTTAAGGGGAAGTTTGATGAACGCATCCTTCTTCTATAATCTGTAGATTAAAGACCGATAGCCTTATTATGTAATGTTCACATAAGCGTCTATCCTATAGTGCAGTTTACTATAATGCAACCATTAATCACACAAAGCCCGCGCGTCCCTGCAGGAAGGTGACAGAATATGTCACCAAAATATTACGCAGCGGCCGTTGAGTGCTGTACAGTGGTTACATTGTTATTTTAACCGTGTTTTTTAGCTCAAAAGCAAACAGTTGTAAATTAACAAGCCACAAGTATAATTATGTAAACCGTCTGCTGCAGGATTCAAGCTTGTAGTAAAAGCAATCAGACCAGCAACATCTGTGAGATTCAGCGTTTTCCCGGGTTCGATACCCGGACTTGCAGATGGATTTTGTTATTTCTAGAATGATACTAAAATAAAGTCAGAGTGTCCGTGTATTATCTAATACTACGTGTTGACTCTAATGCACCGCGATAAAGTCATTGAGTTGTCCTATAACGCAGCATTGTGGATTACATGATTACTTATTACTTACACAAAGAGTCCCCTTAGTAACATTGTTATCACACCCGATTAACATTCGTTGAACCTCGAACTGTACTATCTTTCCCGTGAACCATTGCGGCGTATACAGCACGATTGTAGTGTCTAATGTATGGTAATGTCTCATTAGCAAAATGCAGCCTATATATGGCCTACTTGGAAGCTGTCTTTGCCCTTTGCTTGTAGTTTTGACATGCATGATACTAAGGCCAAAACTTGATACCAAGTTGAAACTGTCTTCTGTCCCGATTAAAAAAAAATATAGACATTTGCTCAGTCAATAAGTCTAGAGTTCTAATTAATCCACGAATTGTCATTGAAAAAAATATTTAAAAAGTTTCGTTAGATAGTGTTACCTATACGATTGTATTATTAAGTAGTTATGTTTTTTATTTGTATTTAAATAAATAAAATAAAATAAATCTGTATAGATTTTTTGATTGGATATTGCTTAAGTCTCCAAACATTTATGACATTGTTAACCACTCAGTTATACTATATGATTTTCAGTCAGCGGACAGTTAAACAAAGCGACCAAGCAACAACTGTAGGCCCGACGCATCGAACGAACCGTGAGCGATAACCAACCGAAGATCGAATTTGTCTTATAGGACATAGCAATCAGTGGTCTTATGCGGGACAGAACCCGCGGATCAACGACAAAATCAACAAAGACGATCTGCTAAGCTTCTAGGCTTTTATCCAGCACAATTGCATGGTGCACGTAGTCAGGTCAAGCGACTGTGTACATATGCTAGTTAGACTACACATGTCCTATTGGTTGTCCGCATGCGCATCCAACTCGAAGGCCAATGCTTACAAATTAGAATCTCTACAGAATAGAGCGACGCAAAATTAATCACCAAAGAAAAGTGACTTGAACAGGCAACAACGAAACGAAGATGTGTGATATACTTACTCTGGAAATCACCTAAAGGAAGTTGGGAATCGTTTTTCTAAGAAAATGTTTAACGGGCTCGTAGACCAGGATCATGACCAGAATTACAACTTGGATATCGCTATGCAGATACGGTAGAGCTGTTACTTGATACCTCCCTTTAGCTAGACAACGCAGTATCAGCAGGTGTTTTTCTGCCGATCTAGTTAGAGATGGACTTGCTATGTCTTATGAGGTCCGCACAGACAAGATTTTCATAAATCAGGAGAGACTTAGAATAACTTTAACGAACAGTCAAGATCATACCAGTTAACACGAATACCACTACTCACATGTACAAGATACACTCAGTATTCCATAGACACACAATCAAAGTCACGACACTCACACAGGCATCAAATAATATATTACATTATTATGTGAGGTTATCTCATGAGTAAACTAATTTTTGTGCAATATTTCGAGAGCCGGGATGATTATCTTATCGAGGAGATAGTGATGATAATAGTTGTGCAATAGTGGCAATGAGAGTGAAGATATTGTATAGAATATTCTCTCTTTTTTTACTTTTTATTTTTCTTGAATGCAAATTTGTATATTCATAAATATGCATATATGGTATATTGTCCGATTGCGTGTAGACACTTGTGTATATGCGGGCTATCGCTCCAATTTCTTACTACTCCAGCAATAGTGATTGTATATTCATGTTGAAATAATAATAAAAAACAAAAAAAAAAAAACAACTTTGCACAATTAAATTATGTGTCCTCGCTTGCTAGGAGAGAACTCCCAAGTCACGTTATACAATTCCTTCAGACAATAAGGAGTCACTGAATAGACATATAACCAACATCAACACCCCCCCCCCATTTTTCATAGATAAAAAACTATCTGATGAAAAGGAGAGGATCGACCCTGGACCTTCTAGCATTAAGGAAGCAGAGCACGCTACCACAAGAAACCACCCCAGGCAGCCACCACAAACCCACCACAACCCCCACCACAAGATTATACTACAAAGAAGAAGTAAAATTCAGACGGTAAGCCAGTCAAATGAAGCATGTACAATAACACATAGCAATTGCAAAACAAATATGTCAGGAATGTCAGTGACTAAGCATAGCGATTCGGACTTATGTTGTAAGCCAGCCTAATTAATCATTATATCTTAAGTTGTCGGATAGGGACAAGATTCAAGCTTAGATTAGCCGCCTACTACAATAAGCGCGTATCATTCAACCAAATACCACATCACTATTATAATTTTAATGCCAAGTAAAATTATTACGTCAAAGAAACTACGTTCAGCCGTTTACCCCTCCCCCCCACTGCCCAAGATTCATTGATCGAGTGGGGTAGTTGCAGCCCTGTGGTCGGAGTGATGTTTCAACCCGCTAATGTACCAAGCTACGATCTAAATACATTAACGATCATGATTTTTGGTGCATTCGTAGAATTACTGGAATTGTCTCGGTAAAGCTTCAGGAGGTAAGCCACCCCTCGCGCGACAAAGTTGGCGACGGAGTTACAAGTGCATGACCCGGGACTGAAATCGGATATTTGATACTTCTCGCGAATGCAATTCCATATAAACAATAAACATAGGAGTACAGATTGGAGTGTTTATAGAGATATATTATCACAGTTGAATGCGATAAAAATAATTCGACTCTTAAGTTCACACGTAACGAGACAGATAAAACACTTACGTAAAAAATAAATAAATTAAAATATGGATACAAGAATAATCAGCCCGATAAAAATTGACCATCGTAGGCAGATTGATGTAGCAGCCCAGTGCAGCTGGATAACAGTGGTTTATGTGTCGGTAGGAAAGTAACGCTGGTTGAAAGGTGATTATATGATTGATGTTGATGATATGATAGATGGATGGTGATGATTATGCCTAATTTTCTAGCCTAAGCAGGGAGCAAGGCGAATAGTGCGGAGCTGTTCAGTTATTCCTCTTAACAAGCGATGGTATCTATTGTGTAGTGTCGAAACATGCCTTTACAAGTCGAGTCGTAATGAATATAAAAAACTTATAAAGTGTAGAGGTGGCTAGAGCGACGTTAGAAGACATGGAGCGCAGTAGGCGGAGCTTGAGCGCCCCGAAGCAACCTCAGCACAAGATACCATTATCCCTTTTACATTGATCGATGCTAATTGAATTGATAATGCCCACGTTAACAGTCTGCCTAAACGCTAAAGGCAGCAATATCGATTTATATGTATCAAAAATTTTCAGAGAGATTTGTAAAAATTAAATTGTGTATTGGTACTGTTAGTATATTCTCGACTAGAGATTACCCATAGTTTTACTTTTAGTTGTTTTATATGCACGTTCCATAATATCTGACTTTATATGCAAAGTAGTTACTGATGAAAGCAAGGTGTTCGCTAATTGAATTGCATGAGAATAAAAATGTACATCAAATGCATGAAATGAATAATACATATTCTATTCACAAGAAGTAAGTAGTTATATATTTTTCTATTTTCACGGTAATTGCAAACGCTTTTAGCTTGTTTATTGTATTTTACCGTCCGCATGACGAGGACACAGGATCGCTAAGAATAATGATAGTAACGCGCACGAGCGTTGTAAAGGGCCTAAGTTAATGTCTGATTGCGAGCAGTAGGGTTATACGCCAGGGGGGGAGCCGACGGACCCCCCCCCCAATTGGTCAGAGGTGGCGAGGGGGCACAACTTTTAGTATGATATTGGATACTGTGATATTTATCCATAACTATTATCAATCTATTTTCTATACATATTTTAATATGTTTTTTCAAAAAAACTCGTAAAAAACTCTTAAAATTAACCACTCTAAGAAATAAAAAAAAATCAGTAGCAGATCGGGCCTTCTCTCCCCAACCTCATTGCATATAACTCATGTTACTGATACGGGCCAGAGAGTACTATATCTATGTATGAGTTTTGGATGACAACCACTTGACTATACAACATTTCTAGTCGTGCTGACCATTGCATCTTATTGAAGGTTACAAAAAAAATCACAACTCAAAAAAACCAAAGGGCTACGTACCGCTCTAATGCGACCTGAAGAACTAAATATAATATGGATCAACCTACAGATGAGATTTGTCACCATCAATGTAAAAATTATTCGTGGTGTGTAAGAGGGCTGCTACCTAGCGGTTGCGGCACGTCGGATAAACATAGATCTATTTTACATTAGAGCAGTAAAGATTTGATAAGATCATTATAAGGGATCAGTCTGTATCAAAAACTCAAGCGTAATGTCGTACATTTAATTCAGTTATCTATACAGTTCAGACCGGTAGTTACAATCACGAATAAAATAAAATAACAAACAAATATACACAATATCCGTACAAGTCGACAAAGATCAATTGGTATTACTATCCATATTATTCACAGGTTCCGCTCGAAAATCCTTAGACTTGCAATTCACGAAGACGCTTGACAATAGACCATGGTTGAAAAAGATTGAGAGTAAGCCAAATAATTATTACTCTTCACACCTAATTAAGTACTGCAAATTAGAATTTTTTTGAATTTTCGATATGTGTTTATCTTTAAAAATCACTAAACATTAGATACTCTTTTATTTTTTTTTTGGCGCGGGCAGGCTATACTAAGCTATACCACTCCAAACAGTGGAAATGATTACCTGGCCAAGTGAAGCGACTTACTCGCCGAGTTACAGACAATCTACCGAAGAGTCTTAATATTTCAAAACCACTGCAAATAATTTGTACTGTAGAGGTAGATAATGGACTATACTTAATCAACAAATAAGTCGCTAAACATCATATAAAAATAATATATTGACAGTCTACGACTCAACATTTGCACTAAATCATGCATCTTTTTTAGATTTAATTTATTTATTATTTTATCATGCAAGAAGGTGGACAGCATCCACTAGCATTGCGAGTAGGATGGTACCACTAAAGCGGATTTATTGTCTCATTCTTTTATTTTTTACCGTGGTAAAATGACAACACAATAATATAATAAAAATGAATGAAATGCACCATTGCTGACCATCTCGTCCGTCGCTGCTCTGGCGGACAGGCGTGTGAGGACGCCGAACTTGAAGTTGACCGACCTCTCCTGTTCCTACAGGAGCAAGCAGGTCCTGGAACAAGGAAGACAGGATGAGAGAGGTGCAACCTTTGGGGGATTACCGCAAACATATTAGGAAAAGAAGGAATAAATCTTTCATGGATGTTACTTCTCGATCAAGACAGAAACGTTCGGGAAGAATGTGCTATCTTGAAAATACTTACTTTGTGGAGTCATCGGGGAGAAGATGTTCCTTTGGACCCTTTTCGAGCTTTCCGTGTACGGAAAATGCTGAAAAAGATATTGGTTCAGTCAACAACAAAACATCATAATTCTGATAGCGTAGTAAATAAACGAAAGTTAGCGCATATTTTCATCATCGTGTTGGTTTTGTGAGAAGATAATCATAAAAAAATGGGTAAAGTTTTGTGAATGTGCACCAATACGAAGTTATTGCAGTGCATTTCTCTATGTAGACGTCAGAAAAACCTACATATCAACTTTGCCCGGGGTTCACCCTCTCTTACAACGTCACGTCTGCTCGAGATAGATGCATAACATGATTTATTTATTGAATAGCCTAACGTATTTCTTGAATGAGTAAATTAAATATATTGAAAAAAGTCTATAAAAAAAACAGATAACCCCCCCATTTGGTATCCCATTTAAACACTATTTATTAAATTTTAATAAGTTGTAATATTTCAAGACTATTTGAGTCCCCGCATTTAAATAATGACAAAACAAAACAAACACACAAAGGGGGGACTAAAAAAACCGCAACACAATTATTTTCTGGATTGTTACTGAATTTTAAACATTTCACCTGTGTTATGGCGAGTTACCATATTACTTATAAGGGCCGCGCGAGTACCTGGAAATACCGATTCGAGTACCAATACTTGACTCGAACTTAAGTATTTGCTGACTCCCCGAAATCGGAAACATAGAAAAAAAAATTAACGATTTTGCGTGGAGGTGCCGAGGGTTTCGCGCGCGAGTGTGAAAAAGTATAATTTAGTATCTATTTTTGGCACTTCCTCACAATCCTATTGCCTTAAAGTAACTCAGTCTATTTGATACAAAAGTTGTATTATTTTTAAAGTCTTTGAACTTTTTTAACACAAATAATAAAAATATGTCACTCATGGTTTGTATCAATAATCATGTAATGCTCACTAGGAGAGATTAAATTTTAAATCAATTAGATGTTACAGTCTCACTTATGGAGCCTACATAATAAATATAATTAATATTGCAACAATAGTGTAAATGTAGTCAATAGAGTAAAAGTAAAATTTAAAAAATTAGACTATACTCGGACCCGCTTCGACTCAAAAATAATGAACACCCCTACCTGAGTTATTGGAAATGTCATACATATAAATAAAACGAACGGACTTGAAATTTCGATACAAAAAGTAACAAAACTAGTTAAAATAATAGAGTACGACACTCCATTGGTTTTAGATGTTTTAAAAACATTTTTTGTAGTCGTTCAAAAATATATATTCTAGGTTTGTAATTAAAACTATTGTCAATGGTTTAAGTCTTACAAACCGTTAATATTTGCTGACCTAATTGGTTTGTGGGAGTGTATGATATGAGCTCTCTGCGCACCCTGTAAAGAAACAATCCCATTAACAATATAGCTCTCTCGATAGTAATGCGTTGGTGGGGTGGGGGATTACTATTGCTTTCACAATCAGTCGGAGAGCTTTGTGTGAGTTGAACAATATACTTGGACAAATAACCGGGGGACGTCAAACATGTAGGCAGAGGATCAACCCACGACGATTGATTGATTTGTGTCAGAGAGGTATCACCCGCTAATTAACTCAAGAAAGAAAATATTATTTCATAGTAATGTATCAATAGTTATGAATTTACAATGGAACCGAAAAATATTGGTTTAACCGGTCAATGACCCGAAATAAATATTACAACATTTTTGTAATTATTTTTTATCTAGACCGGCAGAAATCTTTCATGAGATAAACATTGCGATGATCTTAGGTCCCGTGACCTTGGAGGATTTGTTGAGAAAAAATATTTGTCGTTATTGAACATAGTGCCCTCTCGACTTGTTGTGCGTGTTTGGGCACAACATATTGGCACAGTTTCAAGTGTCGAATTTTTAAATGGCAATTTTATATTGGTATGGCCTTACGATGCTCTATCTATGTGAAACAAAGGTTAAGCTGGTTAAAACCGAGATTAGAAATGCACCTACAAATCCCATTTTCGCAAATTAGCTCAAAAGCATTAAAAAATCGTGTAAAAATCACAATAAATTATATTCTTTGTAAATTAATATTTAGTGTAGATTACACTATTATACTATGGTAGTAAAATAAAGGTTTTGGGTGTTAATATAGCCCTTTCATATTTCCAACGCAATGTGATACACACAGATTGGTAGGGGCCTTACTAGCTCTATTATCTGTGTGAAACAAAAAGTTAAGAAGATTAAAAAACCGATATAAGAAATTCACCTACACACTCATTTACGCTAATATGGATCAAAAGTTTTAAAATCGTGTAAAACCATAGTTAAATAATATATAACATTTAAATTATTATTTTAGTGAAGTATTACACTATTACACTATATGGGGGTATGTTAGGGTGTAATATAGCCCTTCCAGTATTCAACGCATGCGATCCACACAGAACTGACGCTAGATTCTAACGGATAATCCGTTCCGAATGTAAAAGTATATCTGTTCTAGTCCTCCCAAACAGTGACATACCGTTTTCCTCCAGAGAATCGCTGCGATACTGCCGGCACACCCCATGGCTTGTGGAGTTGTCAACACACGGTACAGGAAGAAAGGAAGGCACTTTGTCACCATCCAGTCCTACGTAATCTGGTGAACATGGAATAAACAGCACACAATTCTAGACTTTCAGGCTGATCTTACATGATATGAGAACTCTTCGATCTAGATGCATTGTTGTGTAATGCTACTATTTCAATATTTACTGAAATGTAGTTTAATGTTGTTTCTGCATCTACAGGTAATTAGATTATATTTAGTTATCCTCCTTATGTAAATCAGTTTATTATATGAATAGGATAGACGTTAAATAAACTAAGAAAAATAAATAACATATAAATACGGAACACGCTGCGAGTGCGAGAGCTTCAAGAAAAAATATGAATGTTCTAAAGAAAAAAATACGCCCTGGTTGGAAAAGTATTGTGTATTGTATATAAATATTTTAATGCTAGGCTTTCTAGAACACATAATAAAATAAAAAATGAGGATTGGATTGAAACTCATTATCTAGTTTTAGAATGTTGTATGAAAAGTAAACATTAATCAAAACGGGGAAACCTCTGAAACAGCGTAATTTAGGATATTCGAAGACAGAAACTAACGCAAATGTTATTTTTAAAGTGGCTTATTCTTTAAAAGCAAAGATTAATGGTTGATGGATAGCGAGTTCATGTGTATTGAAGCAGTAGAGAGGTTTCTGTGCTTGTAGTCTTGTTTCTGTGGTGGTTTTGCTATCTTTGCAGGCTTTCGCTTGGAAGTCTGAGGTTAAGTTTTATTCTCCAACCAGTTGAAAAGAGAATGCGATTGATTTTTTATATTGCTCTTGCAGACTATGTTCAAATCCGACATAAAATTAAAGCGCACTGCAGTATGCAGAGATTCATTATGTGTACAAAATAACACTATACAGCAAGTGGAGATAAGCTTTCTCCAGTGCCTCGTAGCGCTCTTGGCTAGAGCAACAAGGGAGTGTTAAAAAATAAAAAAGAAAAAAATAAAGAATGACTCGGCTTCGATCCACGGTCCAATGTCATATAAGTTTATTATTTTATGAATATAAATGTAAAATTTAATTTAATTTAAATTACCTTGATTAAATAAAAAATAGATTTAGTCTTAAGAACTGAAGTATGCAACATAATAACTCAATTAACGATTTTATAAGAACAAATGTGCCACGTCAAAACTACTTGCCATGTCTACTACACAATATTTTTGTATAATTTTCTCGGAAACCTACCCAGGGTGCAATGATGTCACAACTAGGTTGTTTTTGGAGGTGGACAATTGGTCTAAGGACTTAATTCAGGATTGCAATAGAGGGCTTACGAAATCGGGGACCATACGAACCAGAGTACGCGCATTCTAAAGCGATGAAAATCACCATGTGGGTTGCCTGTAACAGGAAGACAAAGTAATCATATATAATAGCGAAGATAACAAGAGGAAGATAAATTCTCTTCACAAAAGAAAGGCATACAATAGTGAATAGAATCCCTACCAAGTTGCGAGAGAGACATCCCCATTCAGATTAAAAAGACAATTCACAATTAGAGGAAAGTATAAACCACACCGTGGAGAATCCTCATCGCCGGTTATAGGCTTCAACTATATACGCATTTATGTTTTATTTGGATTAATTTTTTTTTTTTTTTTGATATTTGATATTGATATTTGATATTGATATTTGATATTCATATACGATATTTGATATTGATATGTTTGATGATTTATATTTTATAATTTGAATTTTATAATTTTGATATTTTAAATTTGATATTTGATAATTTTATAATTCATACTTTTCATCTTTCATCTTTATCTTTCATCTTTATTCTCATCTTCATTTCCATCCTTTCATCTTTCATCTTTCATCTTTCATCTTTCATCTTTCATCTTTCATCTTTCATCTTTCATCTTTCATCTTTCATCTTCATCTTCTCTTCATCTTCGTCTTCGTCTTTATCTTTATCTTTATCTTTATCTTTATCTTTATCTTTATCTTTATCTTTATCTTTTATTTTTATATTTTATCTTTAATTTTTAGTATTTAGTATTTAGTATTTAGTATTGAGTATTTAGTATTGAGTATTTAGTATTTAGAATTAAGTATTTAATATTTTGTATTGTGTATTGGTAATTTTATATTGTGTATTGTGTATTGTGTATTGTGTATTGTGTATTGTGTATTGTGTATTGTGTATTGTGTATTGTGTATTGTGTATTGTGTTTTGTGTATTTATTATTTATTTATTTATTTATTTATTTATTAATTTTATTTATTAATCATTTAACGTCTATCCTATTCAGTTATAAAAACTGATTTACAAAGGACAACTAAATAAATCTAATTACATAGATGCAGAAACAACAATAAACTACATTTTCGTAAATATTTAAAATAGTAGCATTACAACAACAATGCATTTAAACACACCAATTTTGGTAACAAATAAAAAAATATATTATATGCAATTTAATGAATGAATCAAAATATATAAAAAAAGGGTGTAGAATAAAAAAAAGAAAAGAAAGGAAAAAAAAACAAAAACAAAAGGAAAAAAGAAAGAAAAAGACAAAGACAAAGAAAAAAAAAAACATTAAAAAAGAAAAACGAAAAGAAAAAAAATATTTGTTTATTTAAAAAATGTATTGTGTATTGTGTATTGTGTATTGCGGATTGCGGATTGCGGATTGCGGATTGCGTATTGTGTATTTTGTATTTTGCATTTTGCATTTTGTATTTTGTATTTTGTACTTTGTATTTTGTATTTTGTATTTTGTATTTTGTATTTTGTACTTTGTACTTTGTACTTTGTACTTTGTATTTTTTTTATTCCTGTATAATGTTTAGGCCTATCTTGTATGTGTTGTGAAAATTATCAAAAGATTGATCTATATACACGACCTATGTAAAACAACATTGTGATGGCTATTGTATACTATCACTACTTTCATAATTTGCTCCATTGTTATCTTTGTTTGAATTGCCAAATTTTGTAAAATGTATCTTTTATACTACTACGAAATACGAATGGAGTCATAAAATACACATTTATATATTTTATTTTAAGGCTCTTACATCATTAGCATTATATCTTAGACCTAACATAAGGATTTATGGACTACACGGTAAAAACTGTTCTAAATAATATTGTACACTATAATCAAACCTTTTTTTCTCGATTTGGTTAGCCGGGAAACACTTCCGTAGGTGTAATTGTTTTTATTTACTACAATTCAGAAATTAAAAAAGTCCGCCCAACCGGGAATCGAAGCACGCGGGAGATCCGTGGTTCGATTCCCGGTTGGGGCGTACTTTTTTAATTTCTGAATTGTAGTAAATGTTCTTAATCACTGATAGGATAGCACTTGGTACTTACGTTTCCCCAGGAAGAACTTGAAGTACCATCTCGTCTGGTACTCGGGATTCTCAAGGACAGGTGTACTCGGTGACCCGAATATCTGAAGAAAACGAAAAATGTCAAGTTTTTGTCAATTTTTACCATTGACCTAAATTAGATTATTAATGTTTTCATTAAAATGGCGTCAATTGCATACAATCAATAGCAATTTCGATGAAGCATCTTTATAAGTAAAACTTATAGTTATCTTAATTGTAGCTAGATTTCTAAATGCATTATTATATTCTGTGTCCACGTGGCAAATCCACAAACGCAGATTTTTCTTCGACGAAAACGAATTGCGTAAATATGTGTAAACATATCATTAGCAATACTCTGCCTCGTAAAAAAGAAATAATCTTTCAAGGAATCAAAATATGATTTAATCATTCGAACGATAATTATGGAATTTATAAAACAACAAGTTCCTGGAAGAGTAGAACTAAAAAATATAAATACACATTTTTAAATTCAAATTCTACGAGTAAACAGTTTTTTTTCAAAAATAGAATAACTACATTAAAATTAAACGCGGATAGTGATTACATTGACCGATCAATGAGAACTGGATCAAATTAAATACCACGTTTTAAATCATTTTGCATTTCAACCTTTTTATAAATTTTTTTAAAAATGTAAATACTACCTGGGTTACAAAACAACTCATTTGTTTCTAACTATAAGCTGGGATAAAAAAGTAAATCGCAATTAGAATCTACCCACTCAGTCACAGTTGGGGACATTACATGTAAAACAGACCAAGCCAACCCTGTTGGCGCCGACATCATTCATCGATGAGCGAACAATGACCAACTACCGGTATATCTAAGAGGAGGCAGGAAGGCATGCTCATTTTATCTGGTTTTAAATTTTTCACACAATTTAGTTATATATGTATGAGATTGAACGGAATTGTGTAGTCATGAAATAATGAAGGTAACCACCACCACTTTTCCCATAAATTGACTATCGAAAAAAAATAAAAAAACAAGATTTTTTAGTTAACGAGGGAGCGCAGCAGGGGATGGAGTTTACAATTCAAGTCGAACGGCACTTATTTTGTCTCAGTGGTTGTGACTGTACGCCGAAAATAAGCCGAATCTAAAAAGATATCCGGTACAAGTTAGCTGAGAATTATTAACCACAATGAGGGAAATCCGTTGCCGAATTTTAACCTACAAGAAATAATAAATTGAAAAAATAAGTCTGCAAATATGTGGAATTTTAATTTAAGGCTATTGTACTACTACTGGCCGATATTTAAAGTCGAAGAAAATGTCTTGAAAAGTTTGCTGAATTAAAGAAGCCTTTAAAATAACAGAAAAAATTGTGACTTTTTTTTGGGCGGGACTAACCTCAACTTTTGGAAATATATTTAGATTTTTGACAAAAGTGTAATATACAAGCTAGTTCAAACTTAAATTTGGAATCGGTTTTTCTGGAATAGTTTCTAAAAAACACCTTTAGCTATAACTTTACCATAGCTAAAATAGTTTGGTTTAGTTTTTTCACAAATTTTAGCTATGGTCAGTTATAGCTAAAGGTGTTAGAAACTATGTCCAGAAAACCGATTCTACAAAATTTAATTTTGAACTATCTTGTATATTACACTTTTGTCCAAAAAATCCCCTTAAATTAATTTTCCAAAAGTGAGGTTATGTCCCGCCCCAAAAAAATTCACAATTTTTTTCTGTTATTTTAAGTCCTTCTTTCGCATCCAGCAAACTTTTCAGACATGTTTCTTCGACTTTCAAATTATCGGCCTAGAGGGTGTACAATAGCCTTGAAAAAATCTTTTTTCATCAGGATCATGTTTGTTTTCAAGAGGTGAATGCATGCATGACCAAGGTGGTATCGAATCATACGCTCAAGGTTCCACACATTCCGCTGGAGATTGAGTAACCTTGCAATCTTTAACACGTATCTCGTACTTGCTATGTTTTATCCACTGTTTGTGCATTTCAAAAGTTGTTCTATCATTTTTATTTGATACAATCCAGAGATTTAAAAAAAACGTGTCTCCCAACATTCAGGGTATACCGGTGCCTTAGCTTACTTGAGTAAGAGACGCAACGTCGTTAGACAGTGGAGCGAGTCATGTGTTGAGACCCCGGTAATTTTGTTTATAAATAATTGATATGTAGATAAAAATTATAGGGTTTGTAAGTTTTAGTTGGTATACGAGCGCGTTCAGATGTAAGGCCATATTTCGCCACTCTAGCCTATCATAGGCTAGGAGCTTTAGGTATAGGGGGGCAACTGGGAGTGTTAAAGGGTACTCAACACGTGGCTTCGCTCACTTTCTCGTTTTAACAACGACTTTTGGCGTTTTCCACTTTCATTCGTCCGCTAATGTATACTTTGTTTGTCGGACATGTGGTACCCTTGCTTTGCCACTCGCTATTTTTCTTTTGGACATTGTACCCTATCCCCAACCTGCGCAGGTCGGGTGACGATAATATATATCAGGACTGGTTTTCTCTATACGGACGATGGTGATTTGCACACAGGTTCTTTGAAAACTTCACTGTGTGGGTGAGAGGAATTTTTTGCGGTAATTGTGGCAATTACCATGGTTGCAATTACTGTTTGTTTTGATAATACAGCGCAAAATAATTTTTGACTTCTCCATGTCCTCATAGATTTACCACATTGAAACAGGAGGATGATGGTAATATCATTATTTTATCTTTTTTAAAATTTTCATACGTAACAGTGATTAGGTAAAATAACCAATTCAATGTATTAGATAAAAGCTAAATTAAATGAAAATGTGTATATTCTCAGGTAAAGAAAATCTCAGTTTCTTGTTACCCCTGATACTGAATCAGTCACCCAACCACTTCACTCGAATTTGTGACCGATTTTTAAAATAAAAAGACAGCCAGTTAAGAGTCATCAAAGGACATCATGTGAACCTATTTCCTACGATTGACATTGTGTGACCCATGTACTTAAACCCCAGTAGTTTTACTTTAGTAATAATAAATTCACATAATACTAGGCGACTGAAAGATTCTTATCAGGAATAAATTTAGGTACCTTTGAACAAGACCAAAACTACGTGAAACACACTTGTACGATTGACATTTGATATCCAATAAACTAATGATCCGTAATTTACTCTAAACATACACACATGCATTTTAAATAATATTTTGTGTAAATAAAAGAATAATACACATTTTTGCTATTCCAATCAAGCTTATTAGGAACTCGCCTCGGTCACGATCAATTCGCGAGCCGCCATGGTGAGTTGCACAACAGATAATAGCTGCAGAATGCTCTAGTGGATAAGTTAACAAATGTTTAGTAATTTCTTTTTACCCGGCAATTGTATTTGATAACCTATGAACGATCTACTGATCCAGTGATTTATCTGCAGCGAACGGCGTAGTATGTGCAACAAGTTCTATCAAACTAGTCTTACGCGAGTGAAGCGACCGAGTTTCTCACCGTTATCATGAGTCTTACATTGTTGTTTGCTTTGTTCCTTTTAACGTGTATTACGGCCAAGTGTCCTGAAATGTGTGGATGCGTGGAAAAATACGAAATAGATTGCAGGGGCGTATCTTTAACCGAAGCACCGAAGGGTTACTATGAAGAAGTACTCAAAGTCGATCTGGGTTTTAACCAAATTACGACGTTAAAAAACAATACGTTTTGCAATGATGATAACGACAATTTCAGTAGTACAATGGATGCGCTAATATTATATATAAATGGTTTAAAAACAATAGAGGCATACGCATTCCGAGGACTAATACGTCTAAGGCTTTTAGACCTGTCGCGAAATCATATTACCACCATCATTCCTAGCGTGTTTGACGGCTTAAGTCAGCTACAGTTGTTGGATCTAAGTAGAAATAAGAAGCTAAGGCTGCCGGACACTGGTTTTGTGTTGCCAAATCTTCAAGAACTGCTTCTAGAACAATGCGGATTAAAACATATCCCCTCAGAGTTTTTCAAGAATATGATGTACCTTCATCACATAGCCCTTACCGGAAATCCACTATTTCCCTTCGTCCAAAGTTAATACTAAATTTATTTTTTTTTACGTTTAGTAGATTTAAATTAACAAACTCACTTGCGCTGCAATGTGTTTTCTTAGCTATGGAAGGAGAACTCTCTAATACTGAATGTTGGGAGAAATCCCGTACTTGTCCTTGTGATTGTGGACCTCGAAAGAAATATAAAATTTGTATGAGGAATCGATTCAATTGATTGTTGACCTGTTGTACACTCGAATGAATTTAAATACTTTCCTGAAGGACAGTTTGCAGAAACAAGCAGCAAATCTCTGAGATTGAGACCGCGCGCCGTTACCAGCCTCCGTTTCTTCAACATCCCAGATTCTCGATCAGCTTAATATGTGTGGTAGCGCTAAGTGTGTAATTGTGGCATTTAGGGAATAAATGCATGATCGTCCAATATTCATTTTTAGTACAGGTAGTAGATTAGTCCATCGTTTATTATAAAAAAAAAAATACTGTTTTTCCAAAAATAATTTGAAAATAAATATTGTCTTTTTTTAGGTTAATGGCCCAAGTTTTTGTTTTTTATATTTCCCGTACATTTATTTTTTTTAAGTCTCTGCCGTTACCTAGGGGCGCTATGCCGTGGAATGAATTTGTCAGCGGCCGCCTAGATAACACTGTGAAATCCCCTTCTTAGCGATAGTCTTTTGTTCATGCTAACAATGTATATTGTTGAAGATCCGTTTCAAAAATTACTATCAAAACTTTGTTTTTGGTGATTTTTAATGATTATCGGACAAGAACTTCCGTTGTAATATTATTTTCACGTTCAAAAGTAAATTTTATCTTATAAGAACAAAAAAATATATAAAAATGTGCTTTTATAAACCGAGATAATTTCCGAGTTATAGAGTTACAACAAGTTATGTTATTAATTACGTGATAGGTGGTTTGGTATCATAAGGCCTGGTGTAGTGCACGTTTTTTCCCGACAAAATATTAAGAAAATGTCACACTTAATTTGATAATTTAAAATATTTTCGGACCGATCAAAATTAGTTATTTTTGAATTAAGGGAGGCTGTCTGAAGCTAGTAGAACTTTAAAATACGTTTATACGCAGGAAGGCTATATGCAAATTCTATATTGACGTTATTGTTTTTATTGTTGTTTTAATTCAAAGACACAAATAATTCAGGGACTTTTAATGTCATTGTTTTTTTTACATTTGGCGCATGACGACGTTGAACAAAACATACAATCTATTGTTTATATGAAATACAAACTATCAATTTACAAATTCAATGACCTAGATTTTGAACACGGTTCTTCCAGATTCAACCTGAAGCGCAGTTCCATTGGTTGGTATACATGATATTTTGAGAGTATTTATATAATACATTATATTGTTTTTGTTGGCAAAACGTTTTATTCGAAATATTAAAAGGTTCCCCATGGTAAGTCTATACTTTTCTTGGTTGCCTTTTATTAGTGTCAACCTTATCCCAAAATGTTTTTATCCTCTACGAATTGTACTTCTTTTTCGTTTGTTCGCTACAGATTTATTTAAAATAATTTTGCCAAGTTTCTCTCAAGGTACATTCGCGGGGAATACTGTTCATCTCTGATTACGACCAGGATAATGACATCGGGGGCCGACAAGGTTGCATGTTGTAGTCCTTTTTTTTAAACGAAAGTTTCCTCTATGAAAATTTTCCTTGACTTCAACCTAGTTATCCACCTGATAAGATTACACGAGTAAAACTGACGACTTAGATTCCTACCATTGTTTGTAGAGGCACTGGTTAATTCCAAGCGCTGCGCGACGAACATTTCGAAAAAATGGACATAAATTTGCTTATGTCTCAGTCCATTTTATCATTTACGTTTGCTGAAATGTGGAAGGACACACATTTTGAACTTAAAATTGATGATTACGATCAGCGGCATCGGAGCGCGGGTGGCGGGGGGTAGCTTGCCCCGCCCATGAGCTTACGGAGGGGGGGGGGGACGAAAGTATCTCTCGCCCCCCCTAGAAAAATGACAAAATAACTATCAAGCATAAACCAACAACATTCTTCAATCTCTGGTTAATCAACATTTAAATATTCTTCCACCATCTTTTCCCTTTTATTCGTTTCAGAAAAGCCCCTCTAAATTTCACTAAATCACGTAAAAACTACTTTAAAAATACATATCCTAAAAAATATTGCCTTGCGGCGCTATTGTTGCCCCCCCCCCCCCCCATAGAGCCTTCGTCAAAAAGCTCCCCGCGAAATTTGCACCGTACTCACTGACTAAAGGACATTATTGCATCTAGTTAACTATGTACTTTTCTGGAAGTTCGCACCCCCCTGGAAAAATAGACATCCGACGCGCCTGTACGAATGCCATTATTCAATCGAATCCTTATTCGTTTAGATCTTTCTGCGTCACAAATATATGTGTAATAACCTATTATCCAGCAGTACATCCCTTACACTTACATCCAGTCACCCTAAGTGTTTTAAGCGTAGGAGCTACAGCATCAGCAAGGACTTGACATTGCCTTGACATTTACCGTGAGGCTTAAGTGATTGGCTTTTTGATATTTCTCGCCCGTAATTGTTTTGGTTCGTTCTTATTAGACAAGGAGCTTAAGCGCAAGTCAATGCGGTATAAGATGTTTTTTTTTCTTCTGTGAGTTCATCCAGAACCGCCGACCGCTAAACAAGGGCAATAAAATACCAACCCCCCCCCCCTCTATAGCCTATCATAGGCTAGGGAGGAAAGACCCATACTGGATCCAACCTTATGTAGGGAGAGGAAATGATATGTTACCGGAAACTCGACACATGACTCGCTCACTCGTCTGACAACGACTATGGCGTTTTCCTAATATTATCTAGAATCTGTCGAAATGGTAAAAAAAAAACATCCAAATAAATCTGCATTTTCTTACTGTTTTATGATTTAAAAAATTAAAAATCTTTCATTGGGTCCACATATGTATCTTATTAGCAATTATACACAGATTATTCAGATATAATGATTTATAGCTACAGAAAGAGAAATCCGTCCAACTCCCTTCAGCGATCAATCAAGCTGGACACGATTCCACCCGCAAACTTATACCCACAAGATAATGTGGGTATAAGGTGAACTTGGGATACACGCACTTATAACACGACATGAGTCGCCTTCGAGATGAAACCCCTTCCGCTGTTTATGTTCAAATTATCTTGACCTAACTCACGTAATAGTTGCATTCCAGCCTTGAAAACCCGGTCGGTACTAATTCATCAACTCACCCAGCTGAGTCAGAGAGATAACGCTGACTTGTGCGACTGGGTAGGGAAGCAAACCCGATCGCGAGACATCTTTGTGACTGGGAGCGGCGACCAGGGAGGTTGTTACCGGGAAGGGAACAGCTCGCTGTTTAGGATGCTACAGTGATTGTGAGCCTAGACTTGGAGACTGCAGGCGAACGTGGGGCCCGGCATATACGATTCCCAGGCTAAGCCAGCATTCAACGCCCGAGCGTCATTAGAACGGAACCTTCTTTCACCAACACTAATTCGGAGCCCCTCGGGACGAACCATTGGAACCCTAGGACTTGCTGTCAAGGACTCGACCAATTCCAGGTCATTCACTCGTCCGGACCAGGACCACCCCAGGACCGGAGGAAACAAGTTACACGCCAGGCTAGGAACGCAAGTAATCACGTACTACACCCCACACCCGGTATCACTGAAATTATTTGAATTGTCTGTACGGCCTACTTTTCTCCAAAGGCGGATACTCGCCGTTGTGATGTCCATGTTAGTAGGATATGTAAATGCACCCAACCCACCCAGAGGTGGGCATAGCAATCTAACAATAGTGTGGAGCCTGTCAGTGCATAGCACATGCTTTGACAAGTGAGGGGCCCTACGTATATTAGAAGGCTGTATTGATGTAACCATTTATTTTATTATATCACACCATTTATAATATTATGCTCCATTGTACCCTTGTGGATCTACGACTCAGTATCTAGCCTGACTCTATTATTAGTGAGGGACCTAGTCAGTGCATAGCACTGGTCTTTGACAAGTGATGCCTACTAATCTAGAAAGGCTGTATAACTGATAGCTTCATTAATTAATCTCACATACCTTGTAATATGATACCCCTTATACTATTGTGTTATTTATTATCACTATCTAATTTATTATATTGGTGAGGACCAGTCAGTGCGATAGCACATGCTTTGACAGTGGAGGCCCTACTAATCTTAGCAGGCTTTATAATTGATTGAACATTTTATTGAAAATCAATCTTACATCTTTGTATATGTTTGCCCAATTGTTTGGCCTACATTGTATTTATGACCCACTATTTAGGCCTACTCTCTTATATTAGTGCGAGGGACCTAGTCCAGTGGCAACAGCACATGGTTTTCTTTTTGACCAGAGAGGCCCTAATATATAAGAAGGTTCTATAATTAACCATTGATCAGGTGTTATCACACCTTGTTATATTATGCCCCAGTGTACTATTGTGTTATATTTTATTATTCACTATTTACCCAGTTTGTAAGGGAAGGAGCCTAGCAGTCAGTGCAGAGCACATAGTTTGACAAGTGTAGGCCCTACTGTTATCATTACGCTTTATTATTCTCAACTATTTAGTAAAGGTTATCATGTGATTGTAATGTTATGCTCCAGTAATAATATTGTGGTAATTATTATTCACTGTTTACTCTTATTAGTGTAGTATCAGGCCTTGCAACTGCATCATTAGTTGAACAAGGCCTAGGCCCCTACTTTTAACAAGAACTATCTCTTTATATTAACTATAATGTGTTCTCCATGTTCTTACCATGTTTTGTCTCCTATGGTAGACCCTAGTGATATTTTGTTTATCTGGTATCCATGTTCCATTGCCAGCCTTATGCAACCGACATGCACTACTTTAATATTGTAACCAGGGTGAACAAAGTCTGATTCCAATGTGTAGCACCCGGGCCCGTACTAAAAAGGGACCAACCGTATACCCCTATTCAGCCGAGGCCTAGTCACCGACTTCACTGAATGCTTTCATGCTAGTCTAGTCTTGTTTGCAGAACATCTAGGTCCTGCCCTCTTTTGTTCATGTGGCGGCTGTAGGGATTCGTGCGTTGGTTCGGAGCGGTGGCTCATGCCTCTTGGGCAATCGGTATCCTGTCAATTCATAATATTTGCCCGGAATATTATATACTGTTCTGAAACCTTCTGTAACTCTATCTAGAGCATTACTTGATCGTCTTTAGACCACACCTGTAACTACCTGTACCTATTTTTCAAACAAGATATACATTACGTTTTTGGTTAAATTGTAACAGTGAGTTCCCGCGTTTTTCTTTAACCCCCTATTCCTCTCAAGTTTTCTTGGTTTTTCGCACTTTTCCCACCCACCTTCCATCATCGCCGGAGGGAACAAACCAAGGTGGCGCCCTTAAGCTCGCTATCAGCCATCCGGTCCCTATCTACCCACAACCCCACCCTGCGCTAGCCCGGCAACTCGCCTTTAATTAAGCCTCAACACAACTCTCAAAGACACTCGTACAGTCTAAATGACGCAAGAGGTATGTATCGAATACATTAGGACCATGTTCGTTGTAATTTAACATTAACGTTATTTATTTTCATAAAAGCTTTTCTTTTATTATGGTGTATTATTTTCCCGTCAGCGTAGATAGCGCTGCGAGCGATCCGGCCATTTTCACGGGCGGGAAAATGGTTGGAAAATGGGTTGAAGGATTTATATCAATAAAATAATTGAAACTAAAGTTATTCTGTAAGAAGCCCACACGATGAACTACATACTTCGCTATCCTTACATTAATTCATTGCATCCACGACAATCCCACTCATATTATTATCTAAAATAATTTAAAAAAGTCTAACCTTTCTCTGTATATTCTCAGTTCGATAAACGTTACGTTACGTTACATATTTAGAGTATATTATCTACTGTCACACAACTGATTTTCGTTGGGGGCATTTAATTTAATAAACCAGACCATAGGCTCTGACACAATCGCCGAGCGAACAATCGCCAACTATAGAGAGCGACATATTTAATTAGGAAACACCGATCAATGAACCTGGACACGATTCGACCAGTTATAGTGGTGCCAGCATAAAAAAGGCTAATTCGGAACAACCTAAGAATTTATTATGTGTCTTCGTAATAACGTCCAAGTTAAAAATGAATTGTTTTTAAAAACAAAATCATATTTTTCGTAATTTCCCACGTTAATATAATATTTTTCCAATCATTATGAACGCCTAGCCAACGTTTTAGCTTTGACATGTTACGTGTACCTTGTGAACACGGGCTTTACCGTTGACTGCTTTAACTCAGCTGACTGAACAGAGATATTGATCGATGAAGATAAACTACCCTGGTTGGGCTTTTGAAGGTACTTGAAGAGTTAATAATGAAACTGCAAACTACATTGTTTCTAGGCCAGGGTCGAGTAGGAACTAAACGGATATGTCGCGTCACCGTTACCTAGTTACGGTTTGCAACTTTTAGAGTAGGGATTTAAGTTTTTGAACTTAATAAGCTAACTTATCGTTAACTATGTCACGATATATTGTAGCGGAATGAACTGTTGTTCAGAAAATTTGACGGAAACTCACATAACATAAAACTTTACTTCTTCTTTTCATCATCGCATACAATAATGATATCATATTACATATTATAATACTATGTTGTGGTTGTTGTACCATACTAGTTTATTATACCTATTTGGTAAAGGCTTGCCCTGTGGCGCCTGTTCGGTGTGTGAGCCTTAGTCGTAGAAAATAAATAAATGATTCTCTTTGAATTTGGTTCCAGGTTTGGTACTTATTCATTTTGTTTGATGATATAGATTATTGGCT
Organism: Sweltsa coloradensis; assembly: GCA_024449915.1. Taxonomy (NCBI): domain Eukaryota; kingdom Metazoa; phylum Arthropoda; class Insecta; order Plecoptera; family Chloroperlidae; genus Sweltsa; species Sweltsa coloradensis. The sequence continues at coordinate 14,670 of JAMZAV010009192.1, read as the reverse complement.
TAATAATATAACGAGAGATTTCAGGTGAAACTCAAAGACGATTGATGATTTTTTGTTTCTTAGCGTCTCTAATAATGCACTAAGGCTATTCGAGGCGATGAGAAGTGGTAGAAGACGATGAAGGACGATTACAAAAAAACTGTTCCTTACGCGGGATTCGAACCCACGTCCTCATAGGCGCCCTAATTGTATAGGCCGATTTAATTCAAATATGCTAATAACAGATATATCCTAATACTAGTATGGATAGTTCTGCCTACCTCTTCTTTTTCTCCCAGTGAATCCCCGTTCTCCACTCGGAATCTGCGCCCGTTGAGTTCTTGTCCATCGACTTCGATCTGAGGCAACTGAAACAAAAGAAGGATTGTCTTGTTAGTAGTTCGAGTGTAAGTCCTCGTGACGACTCGTGTACTTCAAATATGTGAAGTCACCACTTTTCTTCTGACGTGATCTGCGAGGCTTTTTCCACATCACAACCGACCAATTCCACAAACAATCTTCACATAATTAACAATGACATTTTATTACACAAAATTAAAATTTTATTTCCTATAATGGTTAGTACGTGAAAATAGCGTGTTGTGTACTTTAGATGCTAAAAGCGTGGTATTTATTTTCTTGTCTAGTCCTAGTTTTTTTTTTTTTAAATTTAACATGGTAGTTATAATTTTGTTTGCAAAAATTGTAGTTCAGATGATATTAATTCAACCTTCATGACATTATTTTAAAATCAAAATATGAGAAACTGACACAAAAGGTAGGCCAAAAATAGATGCTACAAACTGTTATGAAATTGAAATGACTCTTGAAAAAGTAATAATAATAAGTGCCAAGTAACAACAAAACTAAATACTGACACATACATTTAAAACATAGACCAGATATTTCAGTCGCGTTCATGGATAAGCGTGTTTGGTTCGTTGAGACACACTTTTGCTTATGATGCTCAAATACATTTTTAGGAGATATATTTAAATACATGAACACTTTTTTTAAAAATACAATAAGCATAATTGAAAAACAAACAAAGAAATATTAAAAATCTCACCAAACTAAAAACCACAAAATAAAATACACATGTTAAAAACTTAGGTTATAAAATACAAAGCCTATAGTGAAAATGAGGTAGGGGTATCAAAAGTGTTCAGTAAGATTGTCAACGGTAAACTTGCATAACATACTGTTTTAAATGAGTAAATGCTTATTATAGGCCTAAATACACAATTACATTCAATTACTTAAATTATCATCTTATTAAACATAACATTAAGTAAATATTATTTGCCTCGCTCTCTATCTATAAAACACACTAATTTACTACAACTTTCCTCCCATCATAATCCTACAAACACATCACTACAAGGTTGTTAGTCTAAATGAGTATCGCCGCAATTCAATTTGCCTAAGAAATCTCCGTGAAAGACTAAAGTAAAACAAGTAAACTTCCTTTAGTATCCGCAGTTCACGTCGAGGCCTAAGTCTTTTAACACGTTGCCAGACAAAACCTTACGACGAAATAGATGAATGGATTGAATATGCTACAGAACGGAATGGATGAACTCAAAAGAGAACGTTCGCCGCATTGTTTTCCTTGATGGGATTCGTAGTCTTGTTACGCCCAATGTCTTTGCCTCCTCCACTTCGGGGGGTGTTGGTGTGCTTTTAAACAAACCCAAACGATAAATAAGAAATGGTAAAATAATATGTGAATTTTTCCACCCAGTCACTCAGCTAGTAAATTCCTCCCTCCTGACATGGGCACATTCTTTATAATATTATTTATTCTTGAGTTAATTAAAAATTAATTAAAAAAATATCGTTCTTTGGTTGGTTATCGCTCACTCTTCGATTCCGTCGGGGGCTGCCGCCTACAGGGTTAGCTTGGTAGCTTAGGTTTTAATGCCCCTCATTGAAAATCAGTTATATGACTGAGTGGGTAGACTCTAAATACGAATTTAATTATTTAGAAGAGAATAGAATAGAATAGAATAAGAATAGTTTGTGTTGAAGGCCTACTCACCAAATACAAAGATAACTTGTAACAAATTTCTCAAGGATGGAAATATCAACAGTTAATTTCCATATAGTGATTGCCATCGATTCATTTTAAGTTTTGACCGATGTATGGTTAACGGTTTCCTTTTTTTATATTTTGTTTTTCATATGTCAGTCTATGTAAGTAAGTATAACATAACATGCAAGGCAGCCCATTACAAGTAATATGCCGAATTTCTTTTTAGTGTATTAAGAGGCTTGGGTGCGCACGGTCAGACTCTTGAGTGTAGTAATTTCGTACTTTTAGAATTATACGCAGAAAAAAAAAATTTTTAATCTCTTTTCACACTCCAATATAGATATCTTAATTCTTATTTCTCATAAATAGACGGATATACCATGTTTCCATGCAGTTGCGTGACTACTGACTAGCCCTTTTTTTTTTGGGGGGGGGGGGGGGTGAACATTTTTGAAAACTCCAAAGATCAATGGTCAGCCCAACTGGTGAAGGGGTGTGTGGGTATACAGTCTGTGTGTCATCCCAAAATAATTTATGAATTTATGGTTATATACGCTCTTTCCTTGGTAAAGAGCACGATTGGGAACAATGGAGGGTCTAAGGTCGGGGGGGGGGGGGCGGGGGGCACAGCCCAGGAATATTTTTCGATTATCTGAGTGTGGAGTATTTTGACGAGATTTTTTATGTCAAAAACCTTGTAAAACATATTATAAGATTTTTTTTAAACAAGAAAAATATATCAATATTTATATATCTCAATAAAAACCTCATGTAAAATTAAAATTATTGCGCCCCCTAGCCCACTTCGCCCCACCACCTCCATAGTTACGCCACTGTTTTCATGTATACGTCACATGGCTCTTCCTGCGAGTCCTGAAAATCCATAACATTTTATTTCTTTTTTGGTTAATGTTTACAGTTTAATGTGACCGAATACGGAAATCGTCTTAAGTGATAAAAATGAAGGCGTGGTTCAAAAAGTATGAGATGAGAGCTTATTTTCGACTAGATTCGTAGAGTTCTCTCGAAATTGGATTGATATTTTGAACTGCGTCCAGTCGTACTCTATGGTGTTAATATTCGACTCCTACTGCGACAACAGTCGCCCACTCAAGTGCTAGCAACTGGACGTAGACCGAGTGAGCATGGGGATCTAGGATTGGGGCAATTTATAACTTTAACGACCTTGAACCCTGGCAAGGAGAAGGGGTCGAAAAAGCTGATATTCACTTTGGCTCGTTGCCATTTCTCCAGATCTAGGTCAATGCTGTAAGCGGTATAGCCAGCCGTCTCGCTGCGCCAAGGGAAAATGAACTTAACTTACGACATGCTTTCTACAAGAATAACATATATTACAATACAAACATACGAACTGGTAAAGTCACATTGCTGCAGTTATTATTTCATGTTGGCAAGGCCACTTTCACGATTGTGGATTTTTTAACCGAGTTACGTTGCCAGATCTTATGTCAATTCTAAAAAATCGGGACGGTGGGGGTGTTCCGGGGTGCGAGGTCTACATTTTGCTTTTCAAATGAACATGTTGTCACTTTTACTACCCAGATTATACTACTTTATACGTCACATTCAGACTAGCATCAAATAATTACATTGCTGCTCTTAGACTTGGTAATGGAAAATGGTAAACTTTTCAGTTTATACATAAATATTGTTTTGCCGCCTTAAGATAAAAAAACTAATTTTTTTTACAAAAAAGTTTAAAATTTGTTTCTAAAAGGGTAAATGTATTTTATAATATTATCATTATAATTTTTATAAGTTGCAAAATTAAAAATAAAATAGAGACAGAAAAGTCCTGATCAGAATCAATCGGGATGCTGGAAACAACAACTAAAATCGGGACGATCCTGACATCTGGCAACCCTATTAGTATTACCAAGCCTACGCAAAAGCACCAAATAAACCCGACAGCTTACGAGAAACTATTTATATATATACTTATTACTTAGTCATTAAAATATGCAATTTACGCGCAATGGCATCGACTGGGGCGACTTTGTATTCTTCTTTTGCAACTAAAACGTATTTCGGTCTTCAAAACATATTTATGTTGTAAATTACATTAATTAGCAAAAACTAACGATTCGAAGATAATTTTACTCCCATAGTTCAATAAATAGCTATTAAGACTTGGTGATAACAATTTTGCCAAGAGTCAATTTGTTCCCCTTACGGCAGCTCAGCGTTGGTCTAGTCCCCCTCCCACCAACCCCCCCCCCTTCTCTACACGGTCCAATGATTACAATAGTGTTCAGCATCATCCAATTATTTGCTTTCTTTTCGCTAACGAGAAGACGTACGGTATAAAATGAAAATGAAATTGCATTGTTTTGTGTTTTGTTTTACAGATTTGTTGTGGCTTTGGGGATCGTACAACGAGACTGGAATACAATGCCATGTTAGGAAGGGGGGGGGGGGAGGTACAACGAAAACTGAGATCCAATTATCTCAGTTTAGAGGTAAAGTGGAAGCACAACATTAATATTAAGCTAATTGGAAACCTTGAACAAGATAATCAACAACAAGGGTTTTGTAGATATGAATATAATTTTGCAAGCAGAGCAAGAAAAAGAGCGCGTCAACAGTAAGGTCATAATGCGCCTCTCTAGCCTACGGGATGTGGGGAGGTAAGTCCCATGCTGGTCAGAACCATCCACGGGTAGGGGGAGGAATGGGAGATTCTCACGTCGTGGTCGTCAAATTGTCTTTGTCATCGTTCGTGTTGTCCTTGTCATGGTCGTCGTCGTCGGGGAGGTCGTCAAGGGGTTGGGGAGAGGTCCCCGATGACGACCGCCCGAGCTCGCCTCTAGTGTCGGGTAGTAAAATACTCCTCTACATACTAGCTGATGTTTGCGAGATGGACAGAGCCACGCTCACGGCCAATTCTACCCCGGGCCCAGACGGGGAGAAATAAGAGGAAATGAAAAACATCTAGGCCTACAATATAATCCTAGGACATTAAGCTATGCTGTTTTTTTTTTGTTTTTTTCAACTAACTTTATTGAGGACAATGGTGAGTTTGTTCATAATCCACGTAATCAAATGTTATAATGGCTATTCTCTTTGAATGTGTGTGTGATGGCTAGTGTAATGTATCGTTGGGCTTCTAGGGTTAATACTTAATTCTGCATTGCAGCAGAACCCGAGTTCTCCAGTTTCGACACAAGTTTGTAATTACTGAGATTAACTTAAATCCATAATTAAAATACAAGACTTTGTGAGAACGGTGACGATTGTGCCGTCCTAGCAACGGAGCAAATGGTTTAATATTCATACTGTTTGTTGGACTTCTTTGTGTGACATTGAATGAATGAAATTTATACGCTTAACAATAACTGAGAACAATGTGTTTTTGTAATCATGAATAATTTAATTAAACTCTCTAATACCGAGCGTTGAATAGAGTACTAGATGTATTTTAAACGAACTTTCTTTAGAATACCGTTTATATCAGCATTTTAATCATGCAGTAAACGAGCGATTTATTACGTTTTAATATTTTGTTGTGTTTATCGTTTTTGTTGGTTACACATTGCTTCCTCCAACTGCATTGAATGTACCCTCAATTAATTCCGAATAGTTTTTTTTTTTACATAAATGCGTTAACAATACAAACAACGTACATAAGACAGTGAAAATGCATTTAAACTACCATAATATTTTATTTTATCATTTTATTTATTTATTTTATAAATTTTATATCATATTTAGTTGTGAATTTACCATGTAGCATAGTAAAACTTTCCCACAACAAGGCAGTGGGGTTACGCAAAACTACATGGCCATCCCCATTAGCCCTTGAATAATGTTTTTCGGTCCATTCTCCTATTATTATTTGTTAAAAGAAAATTCACAACATTACGGACTGCAGGCATCATGGTTATATCAATATTTATTACAATAATTACGACGTACAATTTGTCATGGAATCAAAGTAGAACGAATTGTTGGAATTAGTTTTCATCAAGCCGGGCTAGTTCTGGAGGGAGTCGTGGTGTTGTCCATGAGAAACATTCTTTACTTGATATTACTTGATATTAGCTTGGCAAACGCCTTTTTTAGTCGCGTTGATGGATGAGCTTTTTTATTATAAAATGTTAATTTTAATTTAAAATAATTGAGCGAGCGAAGCGAGCGTCTCCACTTGACTCTTATGGCTCGAATGTCTGTTTTTTTTTTTTTCTGTTACTGCTTCGATACAGGTCGCACCGTTTCTCTGATCGGCCTGAAATTTTGCACACATGTACATACCACCTAGGCGGGTTGCTGTATAGTTTTGTGGCAAAATCGTTCAAAAAGTTAAAAAGTTACATTAAAGTTAATCGAAAGTTTTTTTTTCAAACTAAACGGCGACAAAATCTGAGGTGGCCAAATCATTTAGAATGTCCGTCCGATCACGAATATGTTATTTTTATTTTGATCCGATAAGTAGTGTAGATGGAAATTACATTATAACAAAGTCCCGTTACCATGGCAACGGAAAGTCGCACAGCTTTTTTGGCTCATGATAGCGGTCAAACGAAGGCTCGGATCGAGTTGAAATTTTGACCATCCGCAAGTTTCATTCCCGATTGAATGCCATTAGTTTTGTGGCAAAATCGTTCAAAAAGTTATAAAGTTACATTAAAGTTAATCTAAAGTTTTTTTTTTAAACTAAACGGCGACAAAATCTGAGGTAGCCAAATCATTTAGAATGTCCGTCCGGTCACGAATATGTTAATTTTATTTTTATCCGATAAGTAGTGTAGATAGAAATTACATTTTAACAAAAGTAACGTTACCATGGCAACGAAAAGTCGCACAAGAATTCTGGTCACTATGTACTGCCACCTAGAAGAAATCAAGAGTAAAATAGTTTTCCCAAAGAAACGATGTCAAGGTCCTCTAGATGGCGGTGGATTTTATCCATTCTCTCCTATTTTACAAATTTACAGCTAAATCGGTCAAGACCTTAAAGACTTATTGGTATGTAACATTATGGGAATGTCGTACTCGGGTCGTGTTGCACGTACCGGTGCTCGCTCAACAACGCGTCCAACTGAGCGTTTTCCTAGTAATAAAAACATATTAACACGGCCCATACAAAGCAATCATTAGGTCTGTTGGATCTTTGATTGTTTGTAACAAGGCTGTGAGTAAGATGTAAAGTATAAAATCTCCTGTGAAGTTTTCATACAAGGCTGTGAGAAAGATCTAAAATCTATATTTTCGTGCTATTTGGGCGGATTCTGACCAAACGGGTGGGGCTACAACGTTCATATTTCACATGGACATTAAGGTAAGGGTGATGTATTGACTTTTGAAAGAAAAAGTTGAAAAAGTTGGCCAGAATCTATAGAAATAAAGGTTTTAATATTTAACACCTCAAAAAACTCAAATTAAAACCTTTATTTCTATAGATTCTGGCTAACTTTTTCAATTCTGTCAAACGTCAATACATCACCATAACCTTAATGTGCATGTGAAATATGAACGTTGTAGCCCCACCCGTTTGGTCAGAATCGGCCCAAATGTCACGAAAATATCGCACTAAAAATCGAAAAAAATCGTAAAAGTACGATATTCATGAGAAATATTTCTTCTATTGTACCCAAAAACGTAGCAAGTCTAAGTTCAGAGATTTCGAAGGTCCTGTCAAATTTTCATCAAGATCGCATATGCCGTTTGCCCGGTAGAGAGCGACAAACAGACGGGGAAAAAAAAAAAAAACACATCGAGCTAAATTTTTTGGGGGGGTCGGTGAAATTGAAGCCTTCTCTTCGCTCATCCAATTAATAATTCATCCTATAATGCATAAGTGGCAAGGCCCTTTCTGTTATCATATTATACGGTAACCTACTACCAGGCTGGAATTAGGTTAGAACTTAATATTGAGGATACTCCTCATGCCTATGACACATTTTTTAAGCTAGGAAAACGCTATAGTCCCGTTGCGTTGATGGATGAGCTTTTTAGTAAGTTTTTAGTTTGGTAGGACCACTTTTCCTTTGCAAGTGCTTTTTGAATGCATTGTAGGTGATTGTTGTCAAATTTCTATTGTTACTTGTTAATTATTATTATAAACCTCAAAAAACTCATATTAAACCTTTATTTTATGGATTCTGGCTAACTTTTTCAACTTTTTCTTTAAAAAAGCAATACATCACCATGTCCATGTGAAATATGAAAGTTGTAGCATTACCCGTTTGGTCAGAATCGGCCCAAATGTCACGAAAATATAGCGTAAAAAATCGGAAAAAATCGTAAAAGTACGATATTCGTGAGAAATATTTCTTCGATCGTACCCAAAAACAAAGCAAGTCTAAGTTTAGAGATTTCTAAGGTCCCCTCAAATTTTCATCAAGATCGCATGTGCCATTTGCCCGGTAGAGAGCGAACAATCAGAAAAAAAAACAAAAAGAAATACAAAAAAACACCCGAGCTAAATTTTTTGAGGGTCAGTGGAATTGAAGTCTTCGCTTTGCTCATCCAATAATTCAATGAAATACGTTTGAATTTACTATTTATAGAATCTACCCACTCAATTCAAACAACTACAAATAATTATTAAATTCTTTTTAGATACCCCCAGATCGTCAATGAGTAAGGTAAAGATGTGTCCGTGAACATGTTGTACTTGACATGTCCTTGAGCGAACTCGTTGGAAATGTTGTGCATGTCCGGGAACAAGTTAAACATGTTTTAGATCTCATTGTAAACCCGGCGTCAGAAATTTTACCGACACCTCACCGACACTCACTCGGCAAAAATCTAGGATTCGTTCTAAAATACACCTTTAAAGTCACACTAAGCTAGCACCAAGCGGATGGGCAAGGAGTGGACGGTTTGCCCTATTATGTCACTAGAAAATCTGACCCTATTGATTTCTACAATATAAATAACCCTGCGCTAAGGTTATGCTGTGTTTGGTAAATCCATTAATATATTCAAACCTTGTGTTAATATTAACTACGCCCAGAGCATAGTGTTTGAAAGTCCCAATAAGTCAAATACAAAAATAAAAAAGGGCCACCATTTTCCCCCACGGCCTGTTAGATGACGTCATCGAGTGATGGCTCTGTGAATATAGCGACGCCAGAACGAACCGAATATACACGAATGAAGTCGATAAAGGTAGGTATCTTCCAGACCCCTTGATTTACTTCTTACGCCGGGTGTACGATTGTTGAGTACGTTGACATGTCCGTAAAGATGTTATAGGCAACCCTGACACTATGATCCCCCCCCCCTATTTTTCCTCAAAAGTTATGGATGTGTGTGGATGTAGGCCTATGTACGTCAAAATCTTCTAATGATCTACAATAACTGTTGGAAATCGGCACGACTAACCATTATGTTAAAATTAGACACAATTTCAATACAAATATACATAACTGTTAGAAATTTAAATGAGTATGACCAGTTATGTAACTGTGCTAAAATAAAGATCATTGTGCTTGCTGGTTACTGCGTCTACCACTGATATTCATTTAATAACGCCCGGCAAGATTGGTGATACCTTCGAGCATTGCCTATATTCCTAGCCAGACACCCTCTCAATGCTTTGGGGGGTAACAACTCGTGATCAAGTAGAGCCCAAGTACAGCGCGGGGTGGGGATTTGTTCGCGCACTCGCTGTTTGGGAGCGAGCTTCATTATCTGTATTTTGATTTATCTACGTTGCTATCTTCAGTTTAGAGTTTCAGTTTATTTGTGAAGGGCGCGACAACCGTTGGGTCATAATACGACAGACCAGGGGATGTGGGGGGAACAGACCCGTGTTGGACAGATCCAGCCTCATGCAGTTGTTGTTGTTGTCGGGGAGGATTTGAGGGGTGGGGGATGTGGTCCCCGATGACGACTGCCAGATCTCGCTTCTAGTTTCGGGGAGGCCAATTCTCATATACTCTTCTAATACTATAGCTGATGTTTGCGCGATGGAATTTCCTCTCAGGGTCAAATTCTACCCCGGGCCGAGACAGGGATAAGACGAATCAATGTTAGAGGGTGAACTAACTTATGTTCATTATTCTTCAGACCAACTTGAGACTATACTCAACATGTCAAGACTTTTTTAAACGATATTTGTTGATTAACGTCTCATATAAATGCACTAAGGCTATTGAAGACGATGGGTGGTGATAGATAACGATGAATGACGATTACAAAAACTATGCCTAATACGGGATTCGAACCCACGTCCTCGTAGAGTTTTACGCTTTGGATCATCTCGCTAATCGTATTCGTATGTGCTACCGCGGACGGTTTTTCTTCTACCTTCTCCCGCCGTCTGGACCACCTCTCGCCGCGCCATCGGTTTTACCTCTTACAGATTCATATACACACGGGACAGTCCAAGTTAAACAACTTGCAGCAGGGGATCAATTGTTTCGGGGCCTATTCGGATCTCCTCGTGATAGAAACCACCCTAACCAAGGTGACCTTCTCGTGCACCGCAGGATATAGGACGCCCGCCAAGCGGTAATTTCCCTCCCGTGACCGCGGGGAAATGTCCACAGCGCCAGACCGGAGAACGGAGCGCGGACAACTTCCGGTGAGCCCAGACAACACCCCCAGCGACAGGGAGCTAATTGAAAGCCAAGGCTAAACATGAGAGACAACCAAAGATAGTGGAATATAATTATATTAGTCCTCAGGAACGGAAGTATGCAAGCCTAGAATAAAGTCAAAACAAAAACATGCATTCTCATTTCAGAATTTTTTATTTTTTGTTTTTTGTAGATAATGTTTATTTTAGAACTTGTGTGGTGTACTTTTAAAATTTAAAATTTTGTTATTATAAAAAAAAATCCTCGAAGTATACAATTTGTATTTTTTTAAAACTGACATTACCACTAAAAACACTACATAAGTTCGAGGAAATTGTATCCTATATTATGCAGACTCCTTGTGCAACATTTTCTCCACCTTTTGCTTCTTATGATGTGTTTATAACTTCTTCTTTTTTTTTAGAGAGACATTGAAATTTATAGTGTCGGTGTATTACCGTTTCTTTGTTGAAAAATATGCGCCTTCATATAATAAATAGGGACTTCCAAAAAAAAAAAAAATCAATTCCTTTAGAATTAAATTTTAAAAAAATTGTATACGTAACGTTTTCGTAACATTTTTTACAGTAGTTATAAAATACAACAATGTTTACAGTCGAAAGTAACCGTTTGTGATTAACCGCTACACCGATACCATTTATTTATCGGGTACCGATTGATGTGAAATTGCTCAATGCGATTTATAGGATTGCTTTGATGGAATTTAAATCCAACATATATATATATAATTTTAGAAATATGAAAAAATCCAATTTGTTGCCAACTCTTTCAGTGTCATCGGTCAGATAGTCGGTTATTTAAAAAGTGTGAGTTTATCAATACATCTCCTGTTTCTTGGCACTCAAAGGTAAAAGCTACCGATTCCGACTTAGATTTTCACGTTGCCTTCACTTAATCAATAAAGAATTACAATTTGTTTGAGTGCCTTCTTACCTTGTTTGCCCGATCGAGTTTAAGTGCATCTGCAGGTGAGTAAAACGAAATATGACATAATGTATTGCACTTATAGTTTTTGTCATTTGGGAGGGGGGTGGAGGCGACTGTTCTACCTCCCTCGCCTTCTGTGCTGTACAGGCATAACCTGACTATGATTTTAGTTTTAAAAGTTTACTTCGTACACGCCGTTTGTACCATACCACAAAAATAATTTGAAAAAACTAAAACGCGTTTATTTTTTTACTTAAAAGTGTCAATAACATAAGACTGTAAATTTGTTTGCTCTCTGCTAGACAAATTGCTTCTCCAAAATTGATTAAACTTTCAGGGAGAAATCTTCAAACTTAGTACTTGCGTGATTATTAGAGCAATAACAGACGCACAGTTTTGAAATATCGTGCAGAAGCGTTGTTTATTTTTGAGCGAAGGATTTCATTTCAAATTCGATTCTAAGTTGATATTATGTATTATATTGACAACATTAAGAGGGATGTCAAATACTGATTTAAACTGTTGCAAATATAACGACGATTTTGCGATTACGCACTCAGTTGTTTTTCTCAATAAAAATACATTCCGAAATTTCGAAATATGCTACAGTAATTGGCATGTTATAAAGAATTGATGATGCCTGAAATAATTTCCTGTCTGTAAAATGTAATATCCGCTGCTTTAACAGAAGCTCATGTTTGAGTTGATAAGAATACAAGTTGAGACTTAATAAAAAATCGAAGAAAAAAAAAACAATTGAATATTGTGTGTGCTAATATTATGGGGTTATTTTTTAAAGAGTAGAGGAAGATCTTGATCATTGGTGGAAAACAATGTTTGATTCAGGTGCGGAAATCGTAAAGATTGAAATAACAATTGAAGGAAACAAGTTTCTGTTAGGACTAGTGTGTCATCGTCCAGCTACCACGTATACTGTTTACAGTTTCACGAGAAATCCATTCATCACTTGAAAAACTTAAAAATGTTGTAAAAACAGAAGTCTGTAAGTCTGTGTGGGCACTTCAATCTCATAAATATAGAATGGTTCAGCTTTGGATGTTATATTCGTGATGATATATCTGTCAAATATGTAACAGCATTTCATAAAAGTTGTCACCAACATCAGCTTATCTTGTACCATCTGTGACTCGGGTTGAAGACACGTCAAGGTAACTAGTTTATTTATTACTTGACAACAGTAGCCTAAACAATATTTACATGAATTCTGGCGTAAAGCATTGTGTGGCTGTCTGTGCGACTACAGACCTATAAATGTTAATTGTCTAAAATGGAAATATAGTTATCAAAATGGCTTTAATTGTTATTATTTACTACAATTCCGAAATTAAAAAAGTTGTATACGAATAAATTGGAGTCACAATTTTATTATAAACGTGTATTGAAGATGTATGGAAAAAGAGGAAGGATTTATTTTGGAATTGCGAGATCAAAGTCAAACCAATACCAAAAGTTAAACTTGGAGTATATTCCACCTTTCATTACAATGACCAAGGAAGGAAGATATAAGCTATTTCGGAAATGGAAGACAAAATCAACTTTAACGTCACTCTTATAGAGTCGAGAACTAATATGTCAAATAAAGCTTAGAATAACATAAGAAATGATCATAGGGAGTATATGGAAGTTAAGAACTGTGGAAGGAATATGAAGAAACTGTGGAAGAAAGTTCATTCAAAAAGTGATAGTTTGTAATCTTGTTGATAACATATATAAACTGGTTTCACCTGAAAAGTGAAAGTGTTTTTAACAGTCACTTGTAAGTGTTTACATAATAAATTTAGCAGCGGCTTAACATTGTAATCATCACAATTATGCTCCGAACGAAGTGTATTATAGTATGATTGGTTACAATGAAGATGTTGAATACTCTAGCTGAATACTCTAGCTACAGAAACTGACGACATTCCGGGCAGACTGTCATAAAATCTCCTTTTAATACATCTTTAATATCTGGGTATTTCCGCTTGACTGTGTAAGTAAATACAGTCTCAATATAATTATATAAATATGAAATAAAGTATGGTGTATTAAACTTCAAGCAAGTCACATTCATTCTCTTTAAAACAATAGGCATGTTATACCCCGGACATGATGCTTTTACACTTGAAAAGGGCGTATTCGTCTTGAGCAGCAATTTCTCCCAAGACGATATTGCACTACTAGAATGATCCCTAAACTGATGGTTATTGGAAAAGTTTCTTGGTAGGAGAACGTGTAATAAAGTTGGTGTACAAAGTTATACCGACTTGAGCTAAAGCCTGCGATAAGGTTCTGCTTGAACGTCTATAAAAACTGTCTGTCTCCAATATTTCTTGTATGGTCGTTCCTAACTGGATGAATGTTGTGTTCTTTATAGATCTCTTTTGTACACTCTATTGTATTCTTCTTTCAATACTCCATCTGGAGTTCCACAAGGACCAGTGCTTGGACGTTCATTATTTGACCTCTGTGTGGCTAATTTGCCTCCTTGCGTGACTTGGCATACATGCATACATGCAGATGACTGCACGATTTGCACTACTGTTTACTCGTAAATGGACTCATGTAACATGTAACATGTGGCTTGTTGGTCTTGTGGTTAGAGGCTCTTCTTCCAATGCAGAAAGTCCGAGGGTTTGACTCCCGCTTTGGGCAAGAGTTTTTTTAACTTCTGATGTAGACGAAAGTCCATCAATTCTTGGCTTAGGAATGTGTAAACGTTGACTTTGGAGCCGTCCTAGCAACAATGGTACATAATACATTCTAATATGATATTAGTTCGTTAGCTATTTGACCCGGAAATATAATGTTTATTGAGTGTTTTTTTAAACTCACTTACCAAAGTCACTGTTTTTTTCCCGTTCTCGGCGAATTTTCGACGAGGGTCCCCTCATCTTCGTCCGGCCACGCCAGACACACTGAGGTCCAAAGTGTTTTGGGTTTGGCTTGGGGGTGGATGGGCTAGTAAGCAAGCTCTGGATACGTAATCTACCACCAGAGGTCTCCAGCTTGTGTGTAGTTCTAGACTTGGTTGGCTGATACTGTCGAATGCACAGAGCATTGCTGCTGCTTCTTTAATTTTGCTCGTTCTGGGGTTGTTGTCTTTAAATAAAATTTTGGATTCGTCCCATTTTATTGGATGGTTGCCATTGCATTCAT
>JAMZAV010009191.1:0-26193 GCA_024449915.1 Sweltsa coloradensis | reverse complement strand
TTTTTTTTTTTTTTTTTTTTTTTTTTTTTTTTGTTTGTTTTTTTGTATTCTCCGATAACGTTCGAACGGAGGCTTGGATCGAGTTGAAATTTTCACCATCCGCAAGCTTTGTTCTCGATTGAATGCCATTAGTTTTGTGGCAAAATCGTTTAAAAAGTTAAAAAGTTACATTAAAGTTAATCGAATTTTTTTTTAAGCGAGCGAAACGAGCTTTTCCCCATTTGACTCTGCCGGAAAAATTTGTCACTCGTTTTGTTTTTTGTTTTTTGTTTTTTGTTTTTTGTTTTTTGTTTTTGTTTGTATGTCTCGCCATAACGTTCGAACGGAGGCTCGGATCGAGTTGAAATTTTGACCATCCACAAGCTTTGTTCTCGATTGAATGCCATTAGTTTTGTGGCAAAATCGTTCAAAAAGTTAAAAAGTTACATTTAAGTTAATCGAAGGTTTTTTTCAAACTCAACGGCGACAAAATCTGAGATAGCCAAATCATTTAGAATGTCCGTCCGGTCACGAATATGTTAATTTTATTTTGATCCGATAAGTAGTGTAGATGGAAATTACATTATAACAAAAGTAACGTTGCTATGGCAACGAAAAGACGCGCGAAGTTTCTAATGCACTGCCACCTAGAAGTAATCAAAATACTTTCGAGGAAGCAGTCTATTATTTGTCACGAGTCAGGTCCTCTAGATGGCGGTGGATTTTATCCACAAAGTAAAGATTTACATAGGGGTTTACCCAAATGCCTTGGCAAAATAAATAATCTCGAAACATGGCCCTGTGGACAGCAAACGTCGCAAATTTTAAATTTAAAAAAATGTGCATTGTGGGTCTAGCTATAGCACGTGCTCGCTTATAAACGCGTCCCAACTGAGCGTTTCCTAGTTAAACTTCAGGGCGACAAAATCTGAGATGGCCAAATCATTTAGAATGTCCGTCCGTCACGAATATGTTAATTTTATTTTGATCCGATAAGTAGTGTAGATGGAAATTACATTATAACAAGTACGGTTACCATGGCAACGGAAAGTCGTGCAGCTTTTTTGGCTCTGATAGCGGTCGAACGGAGGCTCGGATCGAGTTGAAATTTTCAACATCCGCAAGCTTTGTTCTCGATTGAATGCCATTAGTTTTGTGGCAAAATCGTTCAAAAGTAAAAAAGTTACATTAAAGTTAATCGAAAGTTTATTTTTCAAACTTCACGGCGACAAAATCTGAGTGGCCAAATCATTTAGAATGTTCATCCGGTCACGAATATGTTAATTTTATTTGATCCGATAAGTAGTGTAGATGGAGATTACATTATACAAAGTACGGTTACCATGGCAACGGAAAGTCGTGCAGCTTTTTTGGCTCATGATAGCGGTCGAATGGAGGCTCGTATCGAGTTGAAATTTTGACCATCCACAAGCTTCGTTCTCGATTGAATGCCATTAGTTTTGTGGCAAAATCGCCCAAAAAAGTTACAAAGTTACTTTTAAAGTTAATCGAAAGTTTTTTTTTCAAACTTAACGGCGACAAAATCTGAGGTGGCCATATTATTTAGAATGTCCGTCCGGTCACGAATATGTTAATTTGATTTTGATCCGATAAGTAGTGTAGATGGAAATTACATAATAACAAAAGTATCGTTACCATGGCAACGAAAATTCACACTATGCAGTGCCACCTAGAAGTTATCAAAATACTATCGAGGAAGCAGTGTATTATTTGTAACCAAAGAGTTAAAATAGTTTTCCCAAGGAAACGATGTCAAGGTCTTCTAGATGGCGGTGGATTTTTATCCACAAAGTAAAGGTTAACCCACGGGTTTACCCAAATACCTTGGCAATAATAAATAATATTGGAAACATGGCCCCGTGGACAGCAAACGTCGCAAATTTTAAAATTTACAAAAAATGTGCAATGTGGGTCTAGCTATAGCACGTGCTTGCTTATCAACGCTTCCAACATGAGCGTTTCCTAGTATAATTATATGATACCCTCAGATTGATTAAACAGTTGTTAAGCGAGCGAAACGAGCGTTTCCATTTGACTCTGCCGGAAAAAATAGTATCTGTTTTTTTTGGTATGTCTCGCCATAACGTTCGAACGGAGGCTCGGATCGAGTTGAAATTTTGACCATCTGCAAGCTTCGTTCTCGATTGAATGCCATTAGTTTTGAAGCAAAATCGTTCAAAAAGTTAAAAAGTTACATTAAATTTAATCGAAAGTTTTTTTTTCAAACTAAACGGCGACAAAATCTGAGATGGCCAATTCATTTAGAATGTCCGTCCGGTCACGAATATGTTCAATTTTATTTTGATCCGATAAGTAGTGTAGATGGAAATTACATTATAACAAAAGTAACGTTACCATGGCAACGAAAGTCGCACAAAGTTTCTATGCACTGCCACCTAGAAGTAATCAAAATACTTTCGAAGAAGCAGTGTATTATTAATTGAAACCCAAATAGTGGGGGAGCATAGGGAATGAAAACATGCTTCCGTGGCAGCTTGGGTGAAAGAGCTATGTATTGGTATCAATCGATTCGTATTGATCCATAGATAAACAATTTCGATGGTGAGAGTCTTGATTTTTTGGCTGAGACGGCCATATCTAAAACAAGATGGCCGCCGCTTTCGAATTTTAAACTAGCGTATCTTCGTAATATTTGACCGATTTCAATTTCAAAGGTACCATTCGAAAGGTAAATGATAAAAATTTTAAAATAAATGTTTTACAAATTTGCACGAAAATCCAATATGTTTGAGGTTATGTTACAAAAACTTTAACTGTTTACTTTACACTTTCTCTTTTATGGAACGATATTTACTAGGTAAAAAGGTTTTACATTTTCTCAAGTTGCATTTTTGGTGGATTATTTATTTGTGTTTTTAATGAATCCATGCATTTAATTTTCTGACAATTATAGCCTGAGTTTATTTAATTAAAGCGATGGCATGTGTAGATGAATATATGCTACTACTGTGTGATCTTTATGTTTCATTACATTTTGTCGAGACACAATTGGTGAAACAATTAGATATTTAGTATCAATCGATTCGTTATGAACCGAACTTAAACAATTTTGATTAAGTTGATTTCGATTTTTTTACTGAGACCTTCCCTGGGCAAAAACAAGATGGCCGCCGTCATTGAACATTTAACTAAAATATCTTTGAAAGTATTTCGCCGATTTCAATTGTAAAGGTACCGTTGAAAAGGTAATAAAAAGCTACAAACGATTTACCAACAATTTTCCAGAAGTTTTTTTTTTTGAGGTTATGTTTGGTTTGAATTTTTAGTAATTTTAAAAACGATTTTTCCAGAGCACAATAGGTGAAACAACTATTTTATGGGGTATCAATCGATTCGTTATGAACCGTGATTTAACAATTTTGATGGGAAAAATTTCGATTTTTTACTGAGCCCTTCCCATGGCAAAAAAACAAGATGGCCGCCGCCAATGAACCTTTTGACTCGCATATCATTAAAAGTATATACCCGATTTTTAATTCACGTATACCGTTGAAAAGGTAATTTAATGACGAATAAACTATATATTTACCATTTTGTTGAAACTTTAATATTTACTGAGGTTATGTTACAAAAACTTAAATTTTTACCACACTCGTCATCGTTATGGATCTTATGGCGCATATATCTACATGACCAAAACGGGTTTTGAATATGTTTGGCTTGTTTATCCGTAGCATATCTCTTTATGTATTCAATGAGTCCTTACATTTTATGTTCCGACAAATACATCCCGAGATAATGTATTTGAAGCGACGGCATGTGTAAATGAATAATATATGCATCGAGTATTTGATCTTGATGTTTGAAACACATTTCGTCGAGGCACAATAATTGATTAAAGAATTATGTATCTGGTATCAATCGATTCGTTATGAAACGTTCTTTAACAATTTTGATGAGGTACCCGTCGCAAAAAACAAGATGGCCGCCGAAAAAAAACTTTGTAAGTTATATATTTTTCTAAGGTAATTGACAGACCAATTTCAAAGGTACCGTTGGAAATGTAACTTAAGTTGTAAAAAATTATAAACTTGCAATTTTCACGAAACCTAAATATTTACTGAGGTTATCTTGTTGTAGGAAACTATGACGCTGTTATGTTGGTACCATAGACATAAATTAAAAAAGTTCCCCCACCGGAAAATTTAACCCGGACCAGCTGGAAACAGTATGACATTGACAGCCTAGATCCCGGGTGTTCTACTTTTAATTATTCACATCATCATCCACCCCAGCCCAGATCCGATCAGTAGCGTACACATAATACACAGAATAGTTTTACAGAATAGCTTATGCAAATCATGCTGAAGAAGAATTTCGTCTACTAGGAGATGTGCTCAAGCAGAATGGTTTTCCAAATAGAATCATTCAAAAGGCCATCAGACGACAAACTAACTCGGAAAAAGATGTAGGTACAGTAAAAGAAGAACTACTTGCAACTGCATATTTGCCTTATGTTATAAGAGAAACGGACCGAATAGGAAAAATTCTTGCTAAACAAAACATAAAAACACCGACGGAAAGATAGGAGAGTTGTTAAGAACTAAGGACCACATCTGCCTACTAGAAGGTAATGGCGTGTATGAAATTCCATGTGGGAATTGTGACAGGTGCTAAGAGGGTCAAACATGAAGGAACATGTTTCAACGTCAACAGGAACACAGGCTAGCCGTGTTAGTTAGTTTGTCGTCTGAGGGCCTTTTGAATGATTCTATTTGGAAAACCATTCTGCTTGAGCACATCTCCTAGTAGACGAAATTCTTCTTCAGCATGATTTGCATCAGCTATTCTGTGTACTATTCTGTGTATTATGTGTACGCTACTGATCGGATCTGGTCTGGGATGGATGATGATGTGAATAATTAGAATTAGAAACACTCGGGATCTAGGCTGTCAATGTCATACTGTTTCCAGCTGGTCCCGGGTTCAATTTCCGGTGTAGGAACTTTTTTTAATTTATGTCTATGGTACCAACATAACAGCGTCATAGTTTCCTACAACAAGATAACCTCAGTAAATATTTAGGTTTCGTGAAAATTGCAAGTTTATAATTTTTACAACTTAAGTTACCTTTCCAACGGTACCTTTGAAATTGGTCTGTCAATTACCTTAGAAAAATATATAACTTACAAAGTTTTTTTTCGGCGGCCATCTTGTTTTTTGCGACGGGTACCTCATCAAAATTGTTAAAGAACGTTTCATAACGAATCGATTGATACCAGATACATAATTCTTTAATCAATTATTGTGCCTCGACGAAATGTGTTTCAAACATCAAGATCAAATACTCGATGCATATATTATTCATTTACACATGCCGTCGCTTCAAATACATTATCTCGGGATGTATTTGTCGGAACATAAAATGTAAGGACTCATTGAATACATAAAGAGATATGCTACGGATAAACAAGCCAAACATATTCAAAACCCGTTTTGGTCATGTAGATATATGCGCCATAAGATCCATAACGATGACGAGTGTGGTAAATAATTTAAGTTTTTGTAACATAACCTCAGTAAATATTTAAGTTTCAACAAAATGGTAACTATATAGTTTATTCGTCATTAAATTACCTTTTCAACGGTATACGTGAATTAAAAATCGGGTATATACTTTTAATGATATGCGAGTCAAAAGGTTCATTGGCGGCGGCCATCTTGTTTTTTTGCCATGGGAAGGGCTCAGTAAAAAATCGAAATTTTTCCCATCAAAATTGTTAAATCACGGTTCATAACGAATCGATTGATACCCCATACATAGTTGTTTCACCTATTGTGCTCTGAAAAAATCGTTAAAATTACTAAAAAATTTAAACCAAACATAACCTGAAAAAAAAAACTTTCTGGAAAATTGTTGGTATATCGTTTGTAGCTCTTTTTATTACCTTTTCAACGGTACCTTTATAATTGAAATCGGCGAAATACTTTCAAAGATATTTTAGTTAAATGTTCAATGACGGCCGCCATCTTGTTTTTTGCCCAGGGAAGGTCTCAGTAAAAAAATCGAAATCAACTTAATCAAAAATTTTTTAAGTTCGGTTCATAACGAATCGATTGATACCAAATATCTAATTGTTTCACCAATTGTGTCTCGACAAAATGTAATGAAACATAAAGATCACACAGTAGTAGCATATATTTATCTACACATGCCATCGCTTAAATTAAATAAACTCAGGCTATAATTGTCAGAAAATTAAATGCATGGATTCATTAAAAACAAAAATAAATAATCCACCAAAAATGCAACTTGAGAAAATGTAAAACCTTTTTACCTAGTAAATATTGTTCCACAACGAGAAAGTGTGAAGTAAACAGTTAACGTTTTTGTAACATAACCTCAAACATATTGGATTTTCGTGCAAATTTGTAAACATTTATTTAAATTTCTATCATTTACCTTTCGAATGGTACCTTTGAAATTGAAATCGGTCAAATATTTACTAACATACGCTAGTTTAAATTTCGAAAGCGGCGGCCATCTTGTTTTAGATATGGCCGGTCTCAGCCAAAAAATCAAGACTCTCACCATCAAAATTGTTTATCTATGGATCAATACGAATCGATTGATACCACATACATAGCTCTTTCACCGTTTTCGGCCACGGAATTACCTATGCTCCCCTACTACAAAGATTTAACAAGAAATGATGTCAAGGTCCTCTAGATGGCGGTGGATTTTATCTACAAAATGAAGTTTTACCCACGGGTTTTACCCAAATACCCTGCCAATAATAAATAATTTTGGAAACATGGCCCCGTGGACAGCGAACGTTGCAAATTAAAAAAAATGTGCAATGTGGGTCAAGCTATATAGTGCGGCGGTCGAATACGAAATTTCAGCTTTGACCCATACAGGCGGTACTATTTCGTAAAACCAAAATAAAATCGTCGGCTACTTCATCACCCACTAGAAAAATGACGTTGTGGTCTTGAAATGCGTGTACGTCATAGATTTACGACGCCATCTTGGATGCGCGGCGTCGATCGCACTTTGCGTTATAAACCATATTGTACATTCTGCAATTTTTGCATTAGAAAAACGAAATGTAGTGCGTTGTATTCCCAAGACATGGGCGTTCATTATGCTTAATTTTTATTTCGGATTGCAACAATAAGTCAAGGTGAAAAATCAACAATTGCGGGGAAAATTAACATTTTCAGAATTACACTAAAATGTTCTATATTTTTTTACAGTTAAACCATCAACATTTTCTTAAGACACGGGGATAGATTTTGATTGCGGAATACATTTGTGAACACGTCCGTATTTTTCATTTTGCTTAAATGCAAATACTTTGGTCGCTTTGGTGGTAAACGTGATGAAAAGCGTAGCGTGCGGCAAGCTACAAAACTGGTCGAATACTTATTGTTGGATGCATTGTTATACAGATCCTGGCCAAAAGAGACGTGGAATCTTGACCTGGTCGAGTTTTCTCTTCCTATCCTGTTAGTGTTTACCTTAAGGATAAATAATCTTGGGTAGACATTTGTAATTTTGGGCAAAATATTTTTACGACGCCATCTTGTTTTAGGCATATGCATCGCTTTTGATTTTCATTTGTTTTCTATTATAATATGACAGTTTTAACAAATCTGACGTGTTTATTTGGATTTTTCATCAAATTCCTATTTAATGAAACAAATTTTGTCAGCCTGGGACTATTATGAGATTATTTGTAGGAAATTACATTTTATTAGTCCTTCAGCCAAGTACAATATTTAAGTGTGTTTGATGACGGGACGAATAAATGTTCACATATTCATAAATAATGTTATTGGAAAATTATTTGTTTCATAGAGTTGTCTTAGGTTTGTCCATGACACTAATGGTAGCCATTTTACAAGATGGCCACCAAATATTATATTGTATAGACATTTATGATCGAAAGTTAAATTGGGTAACATATAATAGTTCTTATCGATCATTGGAAAACGAATTTCCATTACGACCATTACAAATAAAACGCAGTGACAGTAAATGGCGACCATTTTTAGAAGATGACCGCCAAATATATTTTTCTTAACGTAGTCTTTTAACAGGATCTTGAAATTTAATACACACAGTGGGGCATGATATTAGAATCAGGTTTTTTTTATGTAGCCATATGAAATTGGCGCTGTGGAAGCCATTTTGCAAATTAATGTTTTGGTTTAGATTTTGTATGTACAATGCTTCTTGTTTTATGTGCATGATAGGACAAACGCTTTTGAATAGCTTTCAAATAAAACCAACTAATTTGTAAATTTTACTTGCATGTGAGATGTATGTATACTTTGCACGATGAATATTCAAGAAATTACTAAATCGGTTATGCCAACTGGTACCTTATGAGCAGAGGTTTAGGTACTTGTGGTAGAACGTAATTTTACCTTAATATCCTGCATTGGTCCCACTGTGTAAATTTGAGATTGCCTTATTTTTAAAACAATCCAATTGCATGCCCATGTGTATTCGTATTCATGCATTCTGCTCGATCGTAATACTCACATTAATTTTTACAACGCCTCCGGAGAAAATTAAATGAATATGCGAATTCTAAAATACACAAAATACTGACATTTTTGGATGAGCGAAACGAAGACTTCATTTCACTGACCCCTCAAAATATTTAGCTCCAATGTTTTTATTGTTTTTTTTTTGTTGTTTTTTTTCTACCTTGCAAACGGCATATACGATCTTGATGAAAATTGGAGGGGACCATCGAATCTCGAACTTAGACCTGCAAGTTTTTGGTACATTGAAGAAATATTTCTCATGAATATCGTACTTTTAACGATTTTTTTCTATTTTTAAGTGCGATATTTTCGTAACATTTGGGCCGATTCCTACCAAACGGATAGGCTACAACGTCATATTTTGTATGGACATTAAGGTAATGGTGATGTATTGCTTTTGAAAAAATAGATAAAAAAGTTTACCAGAATCATAGAATAAAGGTTTTAATATTAATATGAGTTTAAAAGGTTTATAATAACAATTAACAAGAAACAATAGAAACTTGACAACATCACCCTACAATGCATTTCAAAAAGAACTTGCAAAGGGAAAAGTGATCCCACGCAAATTAAAATCTTATTAAAAAAGCTCCTCCATCAACGCGACTAAAAGCGTTTGCGAAGCTTCCTTATCCATTAAAATGTGAAAGTAATTGGGAAAATGGCTTAAATTGCCTAAGAATAGGCTTGATCAATAGACCATTTTAACTTTTTATAGAGGTTAATAATATGTTAAATATACCATCTCATCATTCCAATCAATGTTTGTTTGTTTAATATCCTGCATAGTTTTCATGCAAAGAAAGACATCGAACAAACAAACACCGACAGGAAAGGCTGGTCTATTGAACCAACCTGTCTCTCGTTTACTGTAGCAATGGATGGTAAACTAGGCCGCTTCGCGAACGCTTTTTTAGTCGCGTTGATGGATGAGCTTTTTAATAAGGTTTTAGTTTGCGTTGGATTACTTTACCTTTGCAGTTCTTTTTGAATGCATTGTAGGTGATTGTTGTCAAGTTTCTATTGTTTCTTGTTAGTTGTTATTATAAACTTTTAAAAACTCATATTAAATCCGTTATTCTATGGATTCTGGCTAACTTCTTCAACTTTTTCTTTCAAAAAGCAATACATCACCATTACCTTATGTCCATGTGAAATATGAACGTTGTAGCCCCACCCTTTGATAGCTAGAATCGGCCAAAATGTCACGAAAATATCGCACTAAAAATCAGAAAAAAATCGTAAAAGTACAATAATCATGAAAAATATTTTTTCGATTGTACCCAAAAACGTGGCAGGTCTAAGTTTAGAGATTTCGAAGGTCCCCCCCCGCGGTAGAGAGCGAACAAACAGACAAAAATACAACAACAAAAAACACCCGAGCTAATTTTTTGGGGGTCAGTGAAATTGAAGTCTTCGCTTCGCTCATTATGGACCAGTAGTATTAGTAGTTTTAGGGCGCTTCACGGCAAAGATTGACCAATTAATGCAGTGGATATAGAACAAAAAAGCACCAATAAGTAAATTTTAACATCTAACTAAAAAGTGAAAAAAGTCTACAGAAAAAATAAGTTCTGATGCGATGAAATGTGAGTGTTTTGTGATTTTAGAATTCGCATAATATATAATTTCAAATTTTCTCTAAAGCGTTGTACAAATTAATGTGAGTTCTTACAATCGTGAGAATACATGCATGTCTCGTGAAGACTCTTCCTAGTTGCAAATTATATTTTGCCAAGTGTTTTAAGGGTGTGTTTCGGGGCAGTGTACGTTTATGAATTGAGAATACTCAAATGTAGAAAGATACACGAGCTTGGCCCTTCTTTTAGATCTCATTTATTTTGAGTGTGTAAGGTTTGGCTTTCTATTTACAAGGTTTTTGTATGCGATGGGATCTTATTACTTTTTCAAATTCCATTGCAAATTATTTTTGTTAAAATAGAATAATTATTATTTTAGTAAAGTAGTATTAATTGCTAATGTAATACCAATAAGCAATGGAATGTAAAATATCTCGTCAACCATAACACTTGCTTTTTGTTTGCATTGTAGTTGATTATTATCAAGTGTCTATAGTTACTTGTTTATTATATAGTACATGAAAAAAGCTTATATTATTAAAACCTTTATTTCAATGCTTTTCAGCTATTTTTAAAAACAATTTCTTTCAAATGCACTACACAGCCATAATCGCTCACTCGTTTGGTCAGAATTGCTGGCCAATTGACGAATAAGACAATAAGACGAATAAGTATAGTAACCAGCGTGTTCACCACATATAAAAAAAGAAGGATTAATTATCGTACCCCAATCGAATTTGGCATTGTGTTATCAGGTACCTACATTTCCTCGACTGTGTTTTAGGGTTCATAACACTAATCATGATGACTGAGTGACACCTCCAAAACACACCAACTCGGATTGCTGCATAATGTGCATGAGTGTGTAAGCACAACCGTTGCTCGGATGCGGCGCACTAACGGGCACTTAGATAGTACATATATTTGGCGGCCATCTTGTAAAATGGCTACCATTAGTGTCATGGGACAAACCTAAGACAACTCTATGTAAAAATAATTTTCCAATAACAATATTGTACTTGGCTGAAGGACTAATAAAATGTAATTTCATATAAATAATTTCATAATAGTCCTAGATGACAAAATTTGTATCAATAAATAGGAAATTTTATGAAAAATCCAATAACACGTCAGTGTTGTTAAAACTGTCATAATTATAATAGAAACAAATGAAAATCAAAAGCGTGTACTATATGCATATGCCTAAAACAAGATGGCGTCGTAAAATATTTTGCCCAAAATTACAAATGTCTACCCAAGATTATTTTTTATCCTCAAGGTATACACTAACAGGATAGGAAGAGAAAACTCGACCAGGTCAAGATTCCACGTCTCTTTTGGCCAGGATCTGTATAACAATGCATCCAACAATAAGTATTCGACCAGTTTTGTAGCTTGCCGCACGCTACGCTTTTCATCACGTTTACCACCAAAGCGACCAAAGTATTTGCATTTAAGCAAAATGAAAAATACGGACGTGTTCACAAATGTATTCCACAATTAAAATTTATCCCCGTGTCTTAAAAAATGTTGATGGTTTAACTGTAAAAAAATATAGAACATTTTAGTGTAATTCTGAAATGTTAATTTTCCCCGCAATTGTTGATTTTTCACCTTGACTTATTGTTGCAATCCGAAATAAAAATAAAGCATAATGAACGCCCATGTCTTGTGAACACAACGCGCTAAATTTGATTTTTTAAATCCAAAAATTACAGAATTTACAACATGATTTATAACGCAAAGTGCGATCGACGCCGCGCATCCAAGATGGCGTCGTAATCTATGACGTACACGCATTTTCGAGACCACAACGTCATTTTTCTAGTGGGTAATGAAGTAGCCGACGATTTATATTTTGGTTTCGCGAAATAGTACCGCCTGTATGGGTCAAAGCTGAAATATGCGTCTTTTTAGCCTTCGACCGCCGCACTAATAGCACGTGCTCGCTTATCAACCGTCCAACTGAGCGTTTTCTAGTGTAAATTAAACATTAATCGATTCCAAACCGGAAACCTGTTTGAATATACATTTTTAAATTGCCATGCGCAATTCGAAGTGAGTACTCTTGACGTGAATCCTCCAGCTCGGCAGCTCGTACAAAAAGAAATTGCGCCGATAGAACCGAATGACGAGTAAAGTTTTACAATTAGAATCTTCGAATAGTTGTGATTTTAAACGTAACAAAGTTATAAAGTTATAAAGTAAATGTGTGTTTTGTTCACATCAGTTTGGTCAGAATCACTAGGCGAATAGAACTAGCAGTGGTAATACTAGCAAGTAGTAGCTATAGTAGAACATGCTGAACGTAATTTTGAGCGTTTTTCATTCCATTTGTTCACACAGAAGAAATGATCGCACCTCAATTAAAATTGGCATATGTTGTTAGGTACCTAAATCCCTGTAATTTGTAAGTTCATAACAATTTTTATGATGACTGGGTGACACCTCGAAATCACCCCAAATTGGCTTCCTGGATGCATACGGTGCCTGAATGTTTTAGCACACCGCGGCTTGGCTTGACCCTTGACGAGCAACTACATACGTGAGACTTTTTCATTATTTGGACAGCCCTGGTGCTCAAAGGTAATGTTCATTTTTCAAAGTGGTGTTTTTTGGGAAAGACCCCCCCCCAAAAAAAAATCCCAATTTTGCTACTTCCATTTCACACCGATTTTCTGCTTATTTTGACTAGGCCGCTTCGCGAACGACTTATCCAGTCGCGTTAATGGCTGAGCTCGTTTGGTTGACTATTTATTTCCAATGATTGCTTAGTTTTTTGTATGCGTGAGATCTCATTACTTTTTAGGTTCCATTACAATTTATTTTTGTTAAATTAATATTTTTATACAGTAGTATTATTTGCTACGGTAAAACCAATTAATATTTCAAATATCTCGAGGCCCAGACTTGCATTTTTTACTCATTGTTGATGATTATTTTCAAGTCTCTATAGTAATATAATAGTAATATGTATTGTATGTGTATTGTAATATGTAGTTATATGTAATAATAATATGTTAATTATATACTTGTGAATGGTTTATATTACAACCTTTATTTCTATGGGTTGTGGCTAACTTTTTTTTTTAAACTTTTTGTTTCAAAATGCAATACATTACCATAACGTTAATGTCCATGTAAAATATGAACGTTGTAGCATCACCCGTTTGGTCAAAATCGGTCCAAATATCACGAAAGTATCGCATTAAAAATCGGTAAAAAAAATCGGCAAAGTACGATATTCATAAGAAATATTTCTTCAATTGTACCAAAAAAACTTGGCAGATCCAAGGTAAGAGATTTCGAAGGTCCCCTCCAGTATTTATATATGCCGTTTGCCCGGTAGAGCGCGAACAAACAGACAAAAATACGATCACAAAAAACGAGCTATTTTTATCGGGGTTAGTGAATTGAAGTCTTCGCTTCGCTCATCCAATGATGCACAGTTAATTAATTTATAATTTATCTACAAGGCCGCTTCGCGAACGCTTTTTCCAGTCGCGTTGATGGATGAGCTTTTTTTAATATTAAATATTAATACGTTTGTAGAATAAGTGGGATCTCATTACTTTTTCAAGTTCCATAATAACATTATTTTTTTTAATAACAATAATTTTTATAAAGTAGTATTAATTGCTATAGTAATGCCAATAAACAATAGATTGTTAACTATCTCGAGGCAAAAAGACTTGCATTTTGTACGCATTTAGGTGATTGTTGTAAAGTTTCTATACTTGTTAATTAAACACCTTAAAAGGCTTATATTTAAACCTTTGTTTCTATGAATTCTGGCTAACCTTTTTAACATATTCTTTCAAAAGGCAATACATCACCATTACCTTAATGTACATGTTAAATATGAACGTAGTAGCCCAACCCGTTTGTCAGAATCGACAGAAATATCACGAAAATGTTTCATTAAAAATTGGGGGAAAATTGTAAAAGCACGATTCCTATGAGAAATATTTTTTCGATTGTCCCCTGAATCATTGAACATATAAATACAATGATTTTAAACGTCCCTAAAGTTTAATCAAGATCGGAGTAGCCGTTTGCCCGGTCGCGAGTTAAATATCACGAAAATATCGCATTAAAAATCGAAAGAAAAGCGTAAAAATACGATTTTCATGAGAAATATTTCTTCAATTGTACCCAAAACCTCGGAAGGTCTAAGTTCAAACATTTCGAAGGTCTCCTCCAATTTTTATTAAGATCGCATATGCCCTTTGCCTAGCAGAGCGCAAACAAATAGAAAAAAGGGACAAAAACGAGCTAATTTTTTGGGGGGGTCGGTGAATTTGATGTCTTCGCTTAGTTCATCCAACTAATACAGAACACTTACATAGAATATGCCAACGAAAACTTGGTAGTATACATGCAATTTATTCTGTTATTGCATAAATAATACAATATTTTGTAACTAATAAACAATTTAAAATAATTTAATCTATACATTTTTATCGAAATGCATAAAAACTTTTCTAACTATATTAATTTATTCAAAGCAAATATAAACAAAACATCTAACGGTGTGACCATGATTTAAGGATACGGCATGCGGCTTCCCAGAAATACACCGACATTCTGAAAATATATTTGTGTTCAAAGAAATGATTGACAGGCAATAAGCTAAGTGCCATGAGTTTTGAATTACTGACTGAATATTGCGTATTGCAATATTATTAATTGCCGTATTTTGCAGTAAAATAATCATATCTTCAGAACTAATGAAGCTAATAAGGCGATTTCGGACTTATTAGAAAGCA
Organism: Sweltsa coloradensis; assembly: GCA_024449915.1. Classification (NCBI taxonomy): domain Eukaryota; kingdom Metazoa; phylum Arthropoda; class Insecta; order Plecoptera; family Chloroperlidae; genus Sweltsa; species Sweltsa coloradensis. Next base: position 11,321 of record JAMZAV010009191.1, on the reverse strand, counting down.
TAAATGTTCATGTTCAATCGTGCGATAAGTACGATAATCATGAGAAATATTTCTACCATTGTACGCAAAAACTAAGCAGATCTAAGTTTCGAGATTTTGAAGGTCCCCTCCAATTTTCATCAAGATCGCATATGCCGTTTGCCCGGTAGAGAGTGAACAGAACAAACCGACAAAAGAAAAGAGAGGAAAAAAACACGAGCTATTGGTCTCGGGGTAAGTGAAATTGAAGTCTTCGCTTCGCTCATCCAAAAAATAATGATATTTTTCAAATTTGGATAGTCCTACCGCCAAAGTTACCCTCAGATTTATAAGGATAAACTTTAAGTTTAAAGTCGAAAATTTCCGATCTTTCCACAAAAGAAAAAAATATTATTATCACATATTGCACTTTTTTCTGTTTTTGACCCTACGAAAGTGACAATTTCGTCGACCAAAATGGTCATCTGATGATAAATATGTATAATTAAATTAAATTTCGTATTGTAAATTTAAACTTTATGTACGTATTTAAAAATGATATTAGATTCCACCACTACATATATTTGATTTGAAATTATGTCGTTCGCATTAAGAATCATAGTTATACGCTTTATATTAATAATACATTTTCGTGGTAAGCCTTTTGATGCACTATCAAGTCTCAGTGAAAATAGTTAGTTTTGTCAAGTTTTATTGTATTAGGTATACAACTTCAGTATACTCCATGAACGGAAATGATTTACAACAAATGCAGATTTTGTACGTATTTTTAACGCTGATTTATAAATATTTTGTGCCCATGCTGCTCAAAGACCAGAATGTCTTATAGAACACTTAGCAAAATAATAATTTAAAGTAACAAGAAATAGACTGTTACAGGTAGCGAGTTAGTAAAACTGGTAATGTTTGAAAAGAAGTTTGTGAACAATTTTGTCATCGGAATTTAAAAAATAAGTAAGCAGTTGTTAAGTTCTTAAAAAATGTCTGCACTTTCTAAATCTTTATTCTTGGGTTAGAAACAACATGAAATAAGAAATAATAAACAATTGATATTTTATATTGTTCTCAAAGTAAGGAAAACTACATTTCTTAGTTAAAAATTTAAACAAATAAGAATAAGCTAAAAATTATTGCAGATGTTTTGTAACTGTGATATATATTTAGTCCAGAATAGCTTTAGGGTCTACTGAGATACCGGAATCCATTCACTGTTCGAATAGAGATACCGGAATCCATTCAATGATAATTTTAACAATTATATTTAGTATAATTAATTTTAGTTTTTTTTGTTTCCAAATACCAAGAATTTAGACAAACGGTCACATTATTTAAGGCGTAATTCTATGCACGGTTTTAAGTACGGAAGTTATTAATTATGTTTTGCAGCAGGGTACGTGCAGGTTGTTTTAAAATCAAAACGAAACTGTCAAAACCAACAAAGAGAAAGTCATTAACTCTTTTCTGTCATTCTCGATACACATTTTATCAATAAATGTTTGCGGAACATAATACATACATAAATGATATATTAAGGATAAAATGAAAGAAAAAAATTGTGGTGCAACGTTCCACAAGTGAAAAAAATATTCAAAATAATTTTCTTTAAAATTGGCGAAATTTGTTTGTACTAAATGTATTTATTTAACATTTATCCTATTTAGTCTAGAAAAACTGATCTACGATGGAGGACAAATAAATAAAATTAAGTAGATAGTCTAACTATAGCTAGATTAAAACTACACAAAATCATGCAATGTTGTGTAGCAAAGTTTAAAATTAAAACAATAACTAGCAACAATGTACATTGTATAATAATAATAATTGACAATACATTTTTGATGAAATATTCAGTTTGAAATAATATAAATTATTATAAGTTATGAAGAGAAATGAATTAAAATGAATAAAATATAAGTTAGCCAAAAGAAGTAAAAATAAAAGAAGAAATGAAAGAAAAACATTTATTATAATGCCTCTCAAACTAAAAATTGGTTTTGCAAAAATCAGGAATAGCAAATCCGGGAATAAAACAAAACACCGAACACTCGACGCGGCGAAATGACCGGTTTCACAACTTTTTAATATATTCAGGCTGCGAAAGTCTTAAATGTTTTATAATGTCGACTCTAATATATAATTACATCAGTTGTATTATTATTTGTTTATATTTGTTACGATGGATGTATCGGTATGGTGCAATTAGGCACGGTCTTAAGCACTTGATCCACTTCATTTTTCAGCAGTATAAATCATGGTCGCAATTCTTGAAGGCCAGAAATATCCTTTTCATTTTTGAAAACCTTGGAATTGAATTATTGTTTGATCTCTACAATGCACTATAGACGACTAAAAATCGGCAATTGTGGAGGTGAACCCATGGTTGACCTATCTTACCTTCTGTCCCGGATCAAGAGGTCACTGCATGGATGGTCACCCTGGCTGCTGGAGATGATGAGCGAGACAGCACGACACGCTGCCTCTTTGAATCACTTCACTGAAGTGGCGCTATGCGACTGCGGGGGTAAAACCAGAATCACGCGAAATACGTCACCTGGCGCTTGCGTATTCCGTAGTGTGCGAAGCTACAGGGTAGTAACAGAATTATTATATTCCTGGAAACAAACTCGGCTCTTATTGGCCACACGTATTTGCCATCAGCCAATCAGTGAACAAGTAGGTGAAAAATTGTCGAATCAATGTATTTACAGCGAAAGACAAATATAATCACGTCTTCTAGATTCGAACGCACAGGTGGTTTGTTGACGGGGGGGGGGGGGGGGGGGGGGGCGAAGAACTGTGACGCACTTTGAAGGAGCATGAAAATCAATTATCTCCTCAATATCTGTCCGATGTCTTTTTCTCAAACAATTATTAATTTAACATAGTTATTTGTCTATAATTTAGAAGTCACGTTATATAATAGATCGATAGAGTTAGGTCATGCGTCAGCTTGTACGTGACATCGTCGTTTTGATTCGTTTCGACAATCGTATCGTTTTGCACCCACCATCACATGAAGAGGTTAACTCATTGGTCCTGGAAAGGATTCTTTGATCATAATTACATGAAAGTAAAGCACTTTGAAATAGTTGGACTACGTTTCCCTAAAAGTTTTTGCTATTTAAATAGCGGTATACTCACGGGGGGTTTCAACTATATTTTAAAAAAATATATAAAATTTTAAAATCTTTAATTTAAATTAAATTTAAATAAATTTTACTTTTTAGAACATGGAAAACATTTCCCAAGATTTTGCTACTTAAAAGTGGATACTAACGGTGCGTCAACAATATTTTTTAAAAAAGAAATATAGGGCCCAATTTAAAAAAAATATAAAATAAAAATTAAATTAATTATTAATAAAATTATAAAAAAAATTTTCACTTTTTTAAACAAGGACTAACTTTCTCAAATTTGCAGTTCTCATGTACTCCGGGTGTGCAAAGGTTAGTGATTAAAAAAAAAAAAAGAATGTGGGTTTTGTAAAAAAAATCAAGGCCTCATTACGGGCCTGGTTGATATCCGAAAATAAAAAATGGTATTCTAAACATGTAACAAATTAACGGGGTAAGGAAAGCTTCGCAAACGTTTTTTTGGGCAGTTGTTGGAAAAGCGTAATTGGGGGCATTTACTGCCATGTGTTATGCACATGGTTTTAAAAAATTTTTTTCTTTTTTCCCAAAATTGCTATGGCCTGCGAGAACGTTGGAATTTGTTTTAATATTTACGACGAGACTGAGGATCAGGGGTCACTTTTACATTACCCCACTACTTTACAATCGAATAAAGCAGTAGGTTAGTCGAAAAAATAAAAAAAACGCCAAAAAAGCGAAAAATTGCGATTTTTTTTAGAAATAATTTTTCGTTTGGTCAAATTTCATAAATTTAAAAATTTAATAAAATTTAAAGGGTTCTTTTAAAAAAAATTTACAATGGGATAAAGCATAGGTGTTAAATCAAATTTTTTTTTTAAATTAAAAAAAATCGAAAAATTTCCATTTTCATGAAAAATAATTTTTCGTTTGCGCTCAAAACGTGGGCATTTTTTAAGTTTAAAGTTATGAAGACCTCCAAAAATTTCACGCAATTGGGAGTTTTGGGTTTTTACCCGGAATTGTTAACAAACACCCAAAACTAAAATCAAAAAAAAAAGAAAAATTGGAAAAAAAATTTCCCGGGATTTTTTCTCCAGTCATTAGAAGGAATTTCGCTTTGCTGTACGCTCACCCAAATAAAATGTAGAAAAACCATTTTAGCAAACAAAAAATGAACAAAACTGGAAATGATATTGTTTGATTGATTTTCATATTTGGGCAAAATGGGGTAAAAAATAGGGGGCTTGCAAACGCTTTAACAGGGGCGTTGTTGGATGACGTATTGGGCTTGAACGCTATGTGTTTGCAGATTTTTTTTTTTCTGTGAAAAAATCATTACAATCGGGAAAAAAAAGGGAAAATTGCGATTTTCATGAGAAATTTTTTTCGATTTCGCAAAAATTTCACATATTAATTCATATATTTAAAGGGTTTTGTGAAAAAAACATTACAATCGGGTAAACATGTAAGGTTAACCAAAAAAAATGAAAAACTTGCAAAAAAAAGGGCCAAGCCGAAAACGAGGAAGATAAAGTGGTCCGCATAAGTGGAGATCTTGAAGTGTGGCCCAAACCCATTATTTTGTTTAAAAATAGGGGAAAACCCAAAGTCTTGTTAAACGGTTTTAAAGATGAGGAGCCATGTGTTTATACCCGGGAAAATCCTTTCTTCCCCTTTTTTCAGGCCCCCCACCTACATAGCTACAGTGGAGCATTATGGCCTAAACTAGACAAACTTAAATCCCATTATTTAACAAATATTATAATAAAACAAAAAATAAAAAAATTTTTCCCCCGTTACTAAAACACATTCCTATCTCACTCTCAAACAGACTTTGGCGTTTCCCTAGTCGAGTTGGCTTAAGCCCCCTTTATAGCCCAAATGTGGGGGCGTGGGTTTTCAAGGGTCGGGAAGATTTTGTAATTATTTCTGGATTGTATTTATTAAAATATTTAACATTTTGAAATGCATATAACGCAGTTGGTCCTACATCTTGAAAATACCAGGGAAAACATACCCAGTCAAAATAGGGAAAAATTGAAGGGTTTTCTAAATCACAGGGGAATTTGGGGGGGTACCTTGAGTCCACATTCGTTAAACCCTTTGGGAACGGCATTTCACAGCCAGCTAAATAACAAAAAAAAAATATTATTTCAAAATAAAACCTTTGTCGTTAAGAGGATGGGTAGTCGCAAAATTTTAAAACCCACGCGAAATTACTTTTTTTTCGTGTTCTCGAGAACGATCAAAACTAAAACTGATTCAGACACCCCTTTTGGGTTTTGGGAGAACAACGGTGATTTTGTATAGAAAGCTTTTAAATTTAATTAAATATATCAAAAAAAACTAATTACCATCACATTACAAATTTTTGGAACAGGCTATAGTTCTCCCAAAAAACCACAGGGGGTCTGCAATCAGTTTTTAGATATTTTTTCATCGTTCTCGAGATTCCGAAAAAAAATGTAATTTCGCGTGGTTTTAATTTTGCGACTATCCCTCCTCTTAAAACAATGGTTTTTTTTTGAAATTATTTTTTGTTTGTTATTTAGCTGGGTGTGAAATGCCGTGTCCAAGGTTTAAACGAATGTGGACTCAAGGGACCCCCCCAAAATTTCCCCTCGTAGATTGAGTAAACCCCTTTCAAAATTTTCACGTATTTGTCTGGGTATGTTTTAAACTTAATGCAAAAATTCCCGCTACTCAACACATTACTCTCCACTCGTCCAAAACGCTTTCGCGTTTTCCCCAGTCAGTTGGCTTAAGCGCCTTTAAGCCCAAAAGTGGGAGACGTGGGTTTAAAGTCGGGGAAAAATTTTGAATTTCTGGATTGTTTTATTAAAATATTTAACATGTTTTGAAATGCATATAACGCAGTGTAGTCCTACATCTGTGACAATACCATGGAAAACATAGCCATTTACGAAATACTTTGAAAATATTTGCAAGGTTTTACTCCAATCTACGAGGGGAATTTGGGGGTACCTTGACGTCCAACATTTCGTTTAACCTTGGACCGGCATTTTACAGCCACTAAATAAAAAACAAAAAATATTTTTTTCAAAATGAAAACCATTGTCGTTTAGAGGATGGGGAATAGTCGCGAAATTAAAAATTATGATATCTCGAGAACGCTGCAAAATATCTAAAACTGATTGCAGACAGCCCTGTGGTTTTGTGAGAACTATAGCCTGTACCAAAAATATGTAATGTGATGGTAATTAAGTTTTTTATTTGATATATTTAATTAAATTGAATGCATTATACAAACTGCACCGATTATTATATTTGAATATTTTTTCTTGCATTATATTGCTCTAACAAAACCACAGGCTGTCTGCAATCAGTTTTTAGATATTATGCATCGTTCTCGAGATATCACGAAACAACTGTAATTTTGCGTTTTTTTTAAATTTCGCTACTATCCCTCCCTCTTAAAATAATTTCCATACATTTCAACGTATTTTTCAGTTTTTATTTCTTGCAGGTTTAAATTGCAAAAAGATTGTGCTCATTTTTTTTAGCAGTTCTCAGTTACCTGGTCACGGAGTCTGTTTAAATTTCGCTCAGTCTATTTGCCGTTCGGCCGTATGGGCCCGGACAGACAGACATTTGACATTAATGAACATTTAACATTTAACATTTAACAAAAATTAATCACGACCAAGGCCCGATCGATAGCGTTGAAAGACTACTTCGCTGCGCTCACTCGTCTAATAAAAAATATATTTATATATTATATAATCAATTAATAATATATCGCTATCCATTTTATTATTATCATTGAACTATAATTATGAAATAAATAATAGACAAAAATAACATAAAATATTAAATAAATGTATTGAAACATTTACATGTGGAAATATCTATATTAACAGACGCCTTTCAAAATAAAAAACTTAGTCGATTAATTTTTTAACTTTGGTTGCCGTTACTGACTAACCAAAAAATAAACAATCCAAAACCATCGACCAAGCTTTTAATTTGGAAATGCGTCTGTTAATTTAGATATTTCCACATGTAAATGTTTCAATAATTTTTTTTTTAATGTTTTATGTTATTTTTGTTAATATACTTATTCTTTAGATAATAATATGGAGAGTGATATATTTTTTATTTATTAATAATTATAATTAAATATATATTTATAATTTTTTAAAAAAATAATGGGCTTGGCAACACTTCTAGATCTCACCACTTTATGCAGTTGAGCCACTTGTATCTTCCGGTTTTGGCTTGGCCCGTTTTTGCAAGTTTTTGCGTTTTTGTATGGTATATCAATAATTTTTTGGAACCTACACGGTATGGATGTTAGCATTCAAGTAGAGGAAATTACTTTATTACAATGATTCAAAATAAAATCTCACTCATTGATAATAAGAAGGTATGAGCATCGCATTTTTTTCATTAATAACACCCCTAAATCGTAAAATTACGATTTTCCCTGAGAAACTATTTCGATTGCGCTAAAAAACGTGGCAGTTCAAAGTTCAGTGAATTCGACGGCCTCCAGAAAATTTAATTGCAACTTTGGAGTATGGGTTTAGCCGAAATCGTATTAACAAACAAACAAAAAAACAAACAGAAAAAAAAAAAAAAAATACTGATTTTTTTCTCCATGAAGTAGAATGGAATCTTCGCTACGCTCATCCAATAACAAAAATGAATTAAAAATGTCAATTCGTTCTAAAAACAAATACATAAAATGTCTGCAAGTAGTGCTAGTGCACGAATACCCCAATGACAATTTTTTGGCTAAAGGAATAGAATGATTGACGAGTGAGCGCAGCGAACGTAGTCTACAACGCTGTCGAAAAAATTGGCACTCACTGTGAAAGCTGTGACTTCTGTCTATCAGATACCTAACGGCCGAACGGCTTTAGCAGATTGAGCTAAAATTTTAAACATACATCCGTTACCATTAACTGAGAACTGCTAACAAACGGATCAATCTCCGTTGCGATTTCAACCTACAATAAATTAAAATCTTATAAAATTTAAATCTTAGATTGCAAATGTTTACATTTGCTATACGTATAGCCACTGCCATGGTTATAAAATAAAAAAACAATGATTTCGGTGAAGGGTAAAAAAAAATCACCAAGTCGGTGGCTATCAACCATTTTGTTTTGATTTTGTTTCTTAAATGTCAATGTCGGGTGCTAGGCGTACGCTTCGTAGGCCTGTTAGAACTTTTGGGCCAAGAGATGGCTCGCGCCTAAACGACCCCATTTCCCAAACGTCAGCTGGAAAGTAGAGTATTACTCCTCGAAACTAAGGCGAGCTCTGGTAGTCGTCGTCCGGGACCTCTCCTCCTTCACTGACGACCTCCCCGACGATGACGACGATGATAACACTAACGATGACAAAGACGATGACGCCACGACGTGAGAACCCCTTTTTTCCTTTCACCTACCCGTAGGTGATTCTGATTTTTTATGGGGTTTTCCTTCCTATATCTCCTAGGCTAGAGTGGCGTATTACGACCTGGCGTTGACGCGCCCTTAATCCAAAAACAACTTAAGAAACAACTATGTCAAAGCCTCCTTTCAGTACGAAGAACGGCGACAACGACTACACGATTTTGGTTGACGCACTCTGCAACCATACTAGAAAAACGCCCAAAGTCGTTGTTAGACGAGTGAGCAAGCCATGTGTTTGAAATACTCGGTAATATTATATAGCCTATTATGAGTATAAATGAGAGGGGTTTGAGTAATAGTTGTTTATATGGGTTTTGTCAACACTGTAAGGCCTAATGCACCACTCTAGCCCAATAGACTGTGGAGGAAAAGCCCATGCTAGCTAGATTCAGTCTTAGGTTTTGGGGAGGAAAGGGGATGTTTCCGGGTACTCAAACATGGCTCACTACTCGTCTAACAACGACTTTGGCGTTTCCCTAATGTACCACATGTAACCCGTAATCTTAAGAATCACCCCCCAAAAGTAAGGCAAAAATGTCAAGGGAGGAGACGCACCCTCATATTCTGCCTGACTGCCAGTAGGCCAAGCAAGAGGGTTTGCCTTATGACCGACATAAACGGGAATTGCTTTCCGTCTGGATTGCTAGGGCAGCTAACGAAAAAACGAACTCTTTTTTAAATTAAAAGTATTATACCATATACCGATTGTAATACTAGAAAGCTTCGCAAACGCTTTTTCAGGCGCGTTGTTGGCGCGTAATTGGTGCATTGAGCTGCCATGTATTATGCAGATTTTCTGTTGTTCTGTGAAAAACTCATTGCCATCGGATAAAACATGTAGGTGTTATCTGTCGAAAAAAATTTTTAAAAAACGAAAAAATCGTCATTTTTGCGATTTAATTTTTCGATTGCGGTCAAATTTCACACGAATATATTAATTAATTCATAAAATTTAAAGGTTCTGTGGAAGATCATTACAATCGGATAAAGCATGTAGGAGGTGTTATAAGTCAAAGGAAAGTTTTAAAAATCGAAATAATCGTAAAAATGCGATTTTCAAAAGAAATATTTTTCGATTGAGCCCAAAAAATGTGGCAGTTCTAAAATTTAGAGATTTTGAAGGCCCCAGAAAATTTCATCGCAATTGGAGTATCGGTTTTAGCCGGAATGTGTAACAAAACAGACAAAAAACAAACAGAAAAAAAAAAAAGAAAGAAAGAATGAAAGAAAGCAAGAAAGAAAAAGAAAAAAGAAAAGAAAAACTTTGGATTTTTTCTCCGTGTGTGGAATGGAATCTTCACTTTGCTTGCTACGCTCATCAAATGACCTACTCTACTGCTTATATATTAAATGCTTAATTTGAGTATCAAGGCTGAATACAGCGGGTTCCTGATTTTTCTTAAATGTGTATTAAAAAAATAAAACAATCTTGATTTATTTGCTTTAAATTTGCTTTATTTGATTTGAATCGTTTTTTATATATTTTTTATTTTAAAAAATTCCTTCGAATCGGTAAATGTCACACTCTTATTTTTATTTTTTCTGTGTCACTATGGGGTTTTACTATACATAAACAAAATAGGCCATACAAACAAAATAATTAATGTGTCCATAATGACCGGGGGCGTAGGAACGGGGAAGATGGGGGGGGGAAACTCCCCCCCCCCACTTGTTGGCTTGCCCCCCCAAGTGGGGGTTCAAGCCAGGTATGGGTGTCATTTTCTAACTTATAGCTTTTTTGGGTGTTTTTTGAGCTTTTTTTTTTTACAGTCGGGCTTGCAAACAAAAAGGAAAAGGATTTTGTTAACATTTTTTAGAAGATTCAGTAAGAGACGTGATTTGCGAGACTAGACTAGCCTTTCTGTTTTAAAGACTAACATTCATTATATTTTGTGTGCATTTGTTTTCACTCCCAAGCAGACTGTCGACCGATTTTAGTCAGGTAATCAATCTTCAAAGCAATATTAGTTTCAAAAAGTAACCCTTATTCATATTAAATTCGCCTGAAAACGTGTTTTTTGGCCACCAATCAGGGCACCTTTTTAAAAAAAATCTCGCCAACGGCCCAAAAAGCCTCCGGCGGCTGGGGCCCTTTGCCCAGACCCCCGGGTTTACCCACCCAACCTCGTAGTCCCAAATTGATGTGACCCCCCCACTAAATAATAGTTCCCACGCCACTGATAATGACAAATAAATAACTAATGAAGTAAGCTTTAAGTGACACCATCACAATTTTCAAAGTTTTTTAAAATAATAGGGAGAATATTTGAATGTTTTTAATTGACAAGCTTAATAATTCAGTGAGCGAAATGTGATTCACGCCTAGATTTTCACATTATGAACATCTTTAATGACCACAAATCACACGATCACACGAGGGAGATAAGAGAAGATCAGCGAGAGTTGCAAAAGATGTCCCCGACACGACTGGGTGAATCGGGAAATTGAGCGAGGGGGAAACATTTGGGTTTGGGTGTCGATAACGGTGGGGGCCCTACAACATTATAATGGGTTTACCAGTCGAGTTGGAGTGGTCCACTTTCCTTGTGAAGTCGGTGGTGATGCCAGTGATGCCCTTTGCAGGGGGTTGGGGGGGTTGAGGCTCGACGCTGAGCCCGCGTGGTTTGATTGATTTCCGCGCTGTCTTCCCACAATCAGTAGACCTCCACGAAGTCCTCCTAAAGTTTATTTATGACGTGATATAAGCGTCAGTACGTCGATACCCACCGTTCGGCAAAGCCATGCATGGTCATTGCTCATTCATTACAACTGAACATGAACATGCACATTGACTCTGAGATAAAAACTTTGGGTCGGTAGC